>JAPYYV010017835.1:0-14232 GCA_030522625.1 Copidosoma aretas | reverse complement strand
TCGAGGCATCTCAAAAACCGAATTTATCGATTTTTCGAGTTTCGATGTTCGATATCTCGAAAACTAAAGGGTGAGGATTTTTTTTACTATTTTTCCCGTAATCAGCGACCTCGATTACCCCTTAAAACACCTTCAAATCGAGGCGGCCCAGATATCGTACTCGTGCCCCTTTATGGAATGTATTGATACCACACTTCAACTTACATGTAAGAGTTCTTTAATTTTACCACACCTAATTTCTGTTGGTGTTCGGTTTGTAAAAGAACGTCGCGCAATTTCACATCGGATGAATTTTATACCGCAGTGTTTTGAATATCGAGTACTTGGTAAGAAAAAAGCGTAGAAAGAACCGAAGAGAAAATTGAAGGAGAAGAATTGCAGTTTCAACCGCCGCTGTTGGTACCATTTATGGTCGTTTTTTATCAGATGGACTTAGAAGTGCTGGCCATGGCGTCGCAAGCACCGAGAAAAAATGTAATTTAAGATACGCCGAGTTCTTTAATAGAATCTTTACGCTCACACGATAGGGATGGATTTGTACTGTTCGGTACATGCATGTTGAATTGGTTACTTTTACGGAAATTACACATGAGCTTATCCGAAAAATCTATCACGTATGGCTGACTAAACTAAACATGTGAATAGATTTGTCATGAACTTACATTTAAAGGAAAATTTATTTTTAATTAGTGATTGGGTGGCTTTGATCACATGACTGTGTGTTCAGAGTTCACGGTTGGAATCTCAATAATGCCCGCCTATCGTGCGGTTTCGGCCCCGCACATGTCGAATTGGGTCTGAAAAACAAACAAAAGGGTCGAGTTGGGGCCGGTCTTTTATCTCCTTTTTTAATTAGTGTCGAACTAAGGCTGGGCTATTATCGCAACTTTTAGTCAGTATCGAATTGGGGCTGAATATTTAAACTTTTTTTTTTTCTTACTACTACTTTACATTTTAATGTACGCTTTTATTTGTACATTGTGAAAAACTGCTTCGAAAGTAAATATACGTATTTAAAGTATACATATTTATTTGCTCGAACATTTGATTCGAAGCCTAGACCTACCAATTTCTCTTACACTTGTTATCATTACACATTTATTTACTTGTTCATTTGATTTTGCTCCTCGACCTATACAGTACTGTCAATACAATCAGAGAATGTATGACAATTTCTATTACACTTGTTATCATTACACATGTATTTACTTGTACATTTGATTATGCTCCTCGACCTATAGAATCGTCTATGCAATCAGAAAATACGTGATACCTTATATCATAATTGTTATTATTATGTATTTATACTACAATTCATATTACCTTGCCCAAATAGCAACAGAAGCTGGAGCAAACAATTCAACAACTTGGACTAAGCACAACTTATAAAAATAAAAATTTCGACGTAGGAAGTTTTCTTAAATATTTCTTTGGACTACCATTCTTATATCCTAGTGAAGTCGAAAAATGTTTTACAAATGCTTTAATTAGCATCATGCCGATGAATCGTGCAGTTGAGGAGTTTTGCGATTATATTGCGAAAACAGTGAAAAACAGTAGATTTTCTTAAAAGGGGGGAAATGGAATCGGCTTCGCCTCGAGGCGTCATATCACGTTCGTGCGGAAGTTCCGTTTCCCCTCCTTGTAAGAAAATCTACTATTTTTCTTTCCTTGCTCCCTCAAAGGATTAATGTAATTCTAAATTTTACATAAGAAAAAAGTATAAAGAAATCGTACAGATACGTTTTCATACGACAACTTCAATGTATGAAATAATTGTTTTGTATGAATAATTAATAAAAGTGGGATTTGCCAAACTATTCAATTCTTTATAACAACATGCAATATTGTGGACGGAAGCTTGCATCAATTATTGAAACAACACAGTTATTTTATACTCATTAGTTAATTATCTTTATAATTTTTTAATCATCCAAAGTTTTAAGTCAGAAGAATTTGCCTGTTAATCTAAAATATAGTCTATCGTCTGCAAAATCAAGTAGATCCAGACAAGCTATGGATGCGCAGTTGGATCGAAGTGACCTTCTATACCTACTCCGTATTTAAATTCTATGATCATCGATTCACAATTGCTTGCAAAGTCGTCCATACTAAGCATTCCCGTAAAAAAAAAATAAAAAATAAAGCTGGTCTAGAAGTAGGCTAAGCGCTAGATTCATCCTCCCATCCCACCACGGTGATACAGACAGACAGACGGGCTAATCAAGTTGAATTAAAGCGTACACAAAAATGAAGAAGTACTAATAACACTAAGAATCCATTGCTCTGAAGAACGACAGGTCCTCATTCATCAATCGATTGTTCCTTGCGTCGGGTGAAAAAAAAAATCATATTCCATTTCTCATTCTACACGAAGATACGAATCCCTGATGCTTCCTAAGAATGTTCTTTCACAAAAACATGAGAATCAATCTTGGTAAACCCAACCCGACCCAATTATCCCCGCACCTCATAACGCAGACTGCCAACCCTCGGATCGTCAGACCCTCCCCCGGGACAGCCGATCGCCCCGACTCCCCCGAGAACGAGTCACCCCCGCCTCCCGGCCCCGCGAACCCCTCGCCCCGCGAACGAAACTTTTCCATTCCAGCGCCGGGCTAATCGACCGGGCGGAATTCAAGCGCGCGCGCGCGTTCACCATACATATATGGGTGCACGGGCGCAATGCGCCAAATCGCGTCGACTGCTCCGTGCCAGCGCTCCTTGGACGCGAGCTGGAAATCCGGTGGCGTGTGCTATGCCCTCTGTATGGATGCACGTGCAGCGGCAAAGGAAAAACGCACGACGCACAGAGGAGGTCGGGGGCGGGTGAGAGCTTTCTGTCGCGCTCGCGTCAAAGCCCCTCGCGTCGCTCGGGTGAATTTTTTTCGTGCCAGCGGTAGAGTAAGCGGGCGCATGCAGGGCGTGTATAGGTATCGCGGGAGGTACACGTATTCTGGAGCGTCGTGTGTATTCATTGCTGCCCCGGCTGCTCGCTGCCCCGGCTATCTGCAGTATTTCGGGTTTCTTCGGACTTTTGTCATTTTTTGGCGAGGCGCAGCTCAAACGATTCCATTTCGGATTACCGGGCCGAAAGGGAGGGGGGGAGGGGGTGCTTTTGTGATCCGGAGCTTGATGAAAGGAGTGAAGGGAATTCGGCGAGAGTTTCGTTGGATTTATTTTGACTCGTGGTGTTGCCGAGTATACTGTACGCGAGGGATTGAATCGGAATACGGAGCAGATACACGGCTGTTGGTAGGAGGTGTAGTAAAGATGCAGAGGTGTGAATGGGATATCTTTTTTTTCTTCTTTTTTTTCGTAGAGAGAACCTTTTCCTAGGATTGTATAGAACTCCTGAATCGATCATCACAGTTGAGTAACAAATTTGCCAGGACTAATGTAAGACAATCTATAGAATAAAGCTATCACTACTCTTAAATAGTTTGGTTTTCAACATTATCTTTAAGATTCTAAAGTGAACTGGTATCGGTGGCTGAGGGAGGCCGAGAATCCGAATGAATACCGAGCCAAATAAATAGCTTCGGTTCAAACCGAACAATTACTTGAGCTTGCGTGTCCTTACGGCAACTGTTCGATTACGACAGCTACGAGGTAAGACTGAATTAAGGAGGTTGGATACAGTCTTTCAGAGGGGAGGTGAAGCAGGGGCAGGGGTTTAGGAAGTACGCGGCATTACCGACAGAGCTTTTTTTTTTAGTTGGAATCAGTGCTTGTTATGATTTTCTGTATTATTATTTTTGTATTAAGTAGTGAGTAAAGTAAAAAGTGTCACTTTGATTGATTAAAAAAAATCAGGTGTACGCAACAAAAAAGACTAGTTTGTAAAAAAAGGAACGCGACATACGAAACTTTGATAGATAAATATGAAACACAAGGCAGTGAAGAGGCTGAAAAGTATTTGAAAGGATGTAATGCAGGCGGAACTCATCATCAAAACAAAAGCAGGACTAAATAAAGTCCGCAAGCATTCGGACGGTTTGAACGTACAATGTTAACAAGTATAGGACATAAGTTTTTAATACACATTTCAAGTGCAATTACGTGCCACGAGCAATAGATCGAACCAAATTTTACACTATCTGACAGTGAGAAATAAATTTAACTGTTTATATTAAAGAAATTATAAAAAAATTATTTATACTGTAATAATTTATATTTTTCTACAAGTTATTTGTCACAAAACATTTTTCTTAATCCAAGCTATACATGAAATCAACAGAAAACCAAAAATAAAACGTTTTTTTTTGCAATAATTTGTATTTATTTGTGTAAATATGTGGTATTTTTTTTCTTGCTTATCTAAAGGCACTTTTGATATTTCATTTACGCAAGGAAAATTCAAAATTTCAATATTCGCGGCTACTCCGCAAATGCATCAGTCTGACCACCCTAACCATTAAAACACATATTTCTTTCTTCAATGGCGAAAATTATGATTTTCTCTTTATTTTATATAGAAACAAGGGAAAAGCAAAGAATCATAATAATCTACAGTATTGAACGTATCAAAAAATATTTTTTTTTCATTTTTTAACCATTACAAAGGTATATTATTTTTAGGTTGAAAAATTTTTCCCATAACAGCCCATGTTAAATTGCTCATTTTTCATTTCAAGATATCTCAATAAATAGATGACTGAGATTGCCAAAAAAAGTACGTTTGCTCATTGTAACACAGACAATAGATTAGTAAAAAAATTAGAGCCCCCAACTATTGTCGATGATATGTATCCAACCTCCTTCATGACACTCTTATATTAACGGCAGTTATGCGAGGGTCTGCCTAGTTGCGGGTGAATTAAGCCTTCGTCCGTGAAAATGTATAAAAATTGACCGTTCCGTACTTAAAGATGGTATTCTTAAAATAGTCTATCTGCTACTTATCTGTATTAACACAAATAATTAGATTTTTACAATTTTTTAAAATCGTATCATACTGACATCGATAAGGTACAGATTTTTATTAATAAGCTCACCATCATGGTTATGAAAAGTTGATGAGTAAATAGTTAACATGAAGTGAATAATATTAACAGAGTCAACACATACTGTTTTAAGGTTGATGTATTTAATTTCCATTAAGTATACCCTTAGGTAGTTCTTTGAGACCTTTTTAATGTTTCAAAGTATCAATAAAATCAGTTGTGTTAGAGTAGATATGTTTCTCAGAATTTTCCTTCGTACAGTAGAGTTTTCCTTGTCTTAACAGTTTGAAAAGCACGAATACGATTACCGAATAGCGATGAATGGGGTAAGTATTAATCAGTGGCGTGCTGGACGGTCCGCAGACCCCGCGATGCGGGGGGGCCCCGCGCTGAGTGGAAGAAAAAAAAAACCTAATCCTATATAATGACCCCACTGCCAAAACCATAATGAAAATTGAAGTAACATTTGTTAAATAACCCTGAGAACTTTAAACACTTCAACCCAGCACACACAGTAAGTTGAGCTTACTTATCATTATTATTTTATTATTTACGTACACATTTTTACATTCTTATATCATATCTTGTTTGAATAAAGCGTTACAGTTAGCGAGAATGAGAATGAATGCTAACATAAATATAGGTATACATCAACAATGTACATTTTTTATGAGCTTTTATTCCTATGAACTATCATCCGATTTTTCGCAGCAGCTTTTGCCATTGCGAAATGTAATATCTAAAAATACAATAGGAAAAATGTCGATGAATGATCTTTCTAAATATATAATAAAAATCATTCAGCATCTTTAAGTAACATTCCCAACGTTATAGTAGCAATGAAACTGTACTTAACACTACCTGTTACAGCAGCATCAGCGGAAAGATCTTTTTCTAAATTGATAATTATTAAAAAATTTTTGCGCAACACAACTGAACTGATCTATGTATTTTATAATCACACATGTTTATAAATAAAATTTTGTTTATTTAAATAAATGTTTGAAAATTTTATAGTATAATCATTATTATTTACACGTTTGTTCTGTTTCGTTGCTTTGTGCGGTTGTTTGTGTGGGTGGGTGGCTCGTTGATATTTTCGCAGGGGGGCCTCCAGGGTTTCCGGTACGCTACTGGTATTAATAAAAGAATTGAATTGGCCAATCTGGTGCTTCGATAAAAAATACCGGTATTATCAGTGAGGAACTAGCCCTTATGATGTAGCCTTCTAGACTATCCTTCGAATATTGACCCAATACTTCTTCGAGGACTTAATCAGTAGGATGTGGACCTCTAGAAAAGATCTTCATCGTGCGTGCATCTTAGTAAAAAGACATATTAAGGAAATGGGACGGTATTTTTACACAGAAAATGTTGGAGACTTCCGCCCAAAAAGCCACATAGTTTGGATGACTGAAAAAACAAAAACAAAAAAAAGAGTGAATGTGAACGATGAGGTGTTTTTGAGATCACTTTATATCGAGCTTCATATAAAAAATGCGGTATTCTTAGCCTCCTCACGTTTGGTATGAAAGCTCGCGTGATAAAAAAATGTATGAATCCCTACATCCCTTTTGAACGTTAGTGCACTTAAGAGTTCTCAAAAATAGCATAAAATTATGTTCTTCGGAATCTTTACATTTTGTATAAAACTGTGCACTATATCATAAGGGAATTTTGAACGATAAGTAACTGTGTCTTCCAATTGTAAATTTAATATTGTCAAGTCAAAAGTAATACTTTGATTTTTATTGTAAAAAATTTGTTGTATCCTAAACTCTAAAAGTAGAGGAATCGATCTAAGTAAGGCGAGAATAAGTAACTTCGAGTATTTTACTTTTCAAAGGAGACACTACCAATTTTCTACAATTATAAAGTAAATTTTACTTCTTTTGGACTTTGAGATAGATATAAAATAGATAGACATTTACTGTTTTTTGTATTATTTTTTTCGTGTGGTTTCTACAGTAAAAAGTAGAAATCTAACATTCTCGTCTTTTCAAAGGTAGCATCTAGTGTAAGTTTGGCGATTGCGTTGCAGTATTCCTGTATTCACTTGGCATTGTGAGTTCTCTTCTGTAGATTTTACTATTTAGGTTTAAAGGTATGTTACTTTGTCACTACAACAACGTTTAGAGCACCTCAATAGCTCAGTCAGCTGAAAAACGGACTCTCATCTGAAAAATAAACTTAGTTCGAATCTCGGCTAATACCGAGACTCGATCACGTGAAATTCAAGTTTGATCCTCGGCTACCAGAACTATATATTGACCATGCATACAGGCATCTCTGATTTACATCATGATGTGCATTGATCAGCTCACTCGAAGGATTTAAGTAACTCGATCCATATTCGAGTTGAAAAATGTTCACCTTTGGAAAATTAAAAGCATAAAAAAATATTTGAATGAGGCTCATCGTCATATTACGTACAAGACTAAAGAAAACCACCGCCAAGTAACCAGCACAAAGCTTGCTCTCACTATTATATACTTTGCTACGAAAAGTAACAATTCAGCCGAGCATATTTATAAGTAAAACGAGCGATTTATCATTTACTATCTAAAAACTTCCAGCGAAAAAGTTGATGCAAGGTCCATACAAGGTTTGAGATCCTAATGTTTTATTGAACGGATATTACAAGGGATTCGATTTGTACTAAAGTATACGCCAGGTGTTGCATTACTCAACTGTCGCATGGAGTATACTTTTTTTACCAAATTACTAGTAATATCCGTTTAATACAACATTAGGATCGGAATATTCGTTTGGAAATTCCCAATAAGCTGAACAACTTTCTCGCTGCAAATTTTTTGACGGTGAATGATAAATAGCTTTTTTAAAGCACAAAGGCGTTTGTACAAAATGGCACGTTTTTTAGCGTCTTTCCGAGTTGCTCCCTATCTCAGCGTTTTTCTAATGAGGAATTTTTATGAAAAAAATTACAAATTACTTGAAGTCTGGCAGGTGAATTATAAAAAATGTTGGACACGTATTTTATCGTCTATTGCATAAACGAAAAATGATGGAGCTTGATGCGATAGAGTATGTCACAGTTTCGGAGTGTGGGTGATGCCGTCATATGAGTACACACTTTTGTAATGACGTCATTCGCCCCCCAAATTAAAACTTTCAATGTTATATCTTCCTCAGTTCTTATTCACGTAAAAAAAGAAAAAAACACGTGCCTAATATTCTATTATCTTCTACCTGACGAACCAAATGGATTTTTTCCCTCGAGTTTCCCAAGCGACGATATCGACAATCATTTCCAATACATAAATTATTTTCGGAAGAAGTCTATCAATTAAGTTTTATTATGCAACATCGACCGGCACAAAAAAAAAGCTACAAGTGAATAAGCTTATCTCGCTTCGAGACCATGTGGACTTTGTTTACTATAAACGCGATCATTTACACACCTCGTCAGTTTCTCCCCATCGGTATGTACACGTGCCACAATCCCACTTCCTAGTATCATATAGACACACGTATAGATATACTTACGTATGCGACATGTAAAGAGCTTGATAAAGAGACTAGAGGTAAAGCGAGATAGAGTAAGCCAAAAAGTATCTTCCTCATGTATGCATGCATGTGTGTATGTGTGGGCGATCTAGCTATATGTTATTACAGTCTACACGGGCTTGCAGCGTATACGCTTCATAAAGCAGGAGCCCCGGTGGTATTTATACAAGCTGACGATATCATACATGGCTGTGCTGCTATTACGGGTACAAATTTTCATCCCTTAACTTCACTCTGTTTTTTTTTATTATATATTTTACCATAACGATACAAAAAGATTTTCCAAGTAAAAACGTGATTGATTGTCAAGTGTTCGCTTACATCGCATATTCAAAAGAAATATTTGTTTTTCCAGTCCGAAGCATACACTCTTGAACTCTATTAGTCTATCGACTATCTGAAATATTAGAGTCAATAATATTCGATTAATATACAGTGAATGAGTTCGAAAAAAATACAATTTTTTCCTCATATAGTCTGGTTTTTTAAGGTTCTTGTAAAATTTTAATGAATATTTTTTTTTCCTTAAGAAACACAAGTAACCATTAAGTTACAACTTTATGAACAACAAAGATGAGTAGCAAATGTTTGAAAAGCCGATATGTTTTGTATGGTGTTATTTTCTAATATCTCAAAAACTCACGAATTCTCAGAGTTAAATATTCAGAGAAAATAATTCCACAAACGGTTTGGTAAAATGTCTTGCATTGCATGAAACGACGACTCGACAGTAATGAAAATCACTATTTATTTTACGTAAAAAAATGAGGTCTTTATTCATGTTTACTTCAGTAGCTTGTTACACATCTTCTTAATTTCCCCGAACTCATGATGTTTCAGTAATAATTTGTACAGAATATCTTTAAATTTTTTTCATAGAATTTTTTGTTTTATGAATGGTTTGTAACTGTTGTGATGTGTGCAAGAAGCCAGCACGGAAATTGTTTCATTTAAAAGATAAAGAGTTCCCGTTAGAAAAGTATGTAAAAAGAAGCATATTATTTGTTACTCTGTAATCATCTGTAACCTTTACTTGAAAGTAATTTTTAATTATCATCTTAATTGAAGTATATCTGGGAGAGAGATCCTTTTAACTTATCCATCATCGCATGGCTTTAAGTCAAACTTTTATTGCTGATCTTTTTTTCACTAATTATCACTGCTGATGCATCAAAATAATTCACGTGAACTTATTGAAATCGGATTCATTCTATTTAAGTATCAGGGTAAAAAAATTAAAGTACTTAGTAAATGTAAAATAAATGTTTTAGCAGCTAAACTATTCAGGCTCTTAACAATTTTCAAGCTATTTATTTTATATTGTTTTTATGTTCTGCTGGTGTATTTTGTGTATGTATTACTGTTATAAGGACATTATTTTATCATATTTCCATTTTGTACCAATTTATAACATAATTTTTAACATAATTAAAAGTCATTAATTTACACTCACGTAAAAGCGACTGTGATGCGTAATTTATGTTGAACAAAATACTGATTATTATGTAATGTTGTTATCAAGGTAGTCTAGTTTAGAATTGTTCGCCAAAAACTTGCAAATTGCATTTGTATGATTTGCACTTAGCTAAAAGTAAAGTCCAAAACCATATTCAACCTTAGTAGAGTAATGGTAGTTTTGGCTGAGTGGTTGCATACCGCGTAGCAATGATCTTGGAAACAAGACCACTCAAGTGATCGTGGGTTTGATTCTCTGCCAAAGTACTTGGATTTTTTCCTGCTAACCTTTGCCAGGAAAAAAACCCTACGCATGACCCAAAAAGGTAGTGAACAAATACTGATTTCTGAATAAAAAACTGTGTTACGTACGAATCCCTCCCAAAATTTGGGGACTTTAGTTGTGAAAATATACTTTGTTTCACTCTACAAAGATAAGTAATTTTTTTCCTTGATTCCAGGAATGAAATGCCCTATTTCTTTCTAGATGAAAAATCACATCCACTGCTTACAAGAATAGTGCATCACCTACATATAGGACTAGAATGTAAAGATTATCCTAGATTGCATGAGTATTTTCATATTATACGCCTATTATCTAGGGCATTCCTTTTTTTTTTGACCGAGGCGAGCAGCCTGAGTGGTAGGCTATGTTGACGCACCTGACTAGAGCACCATGAAAGTAGGAGGGCTGCTACATGATCGACATAGCAATACACCGTGGGGATAAAATAATGATCATTTGATGAACAAGTAATTAGAATAGAACCTTTTTTGGCTATGAAAACCCAATAACTTTGTACTAAAAACTTGTAAACCACAAACGTTTTCCCCCACATAACGCTAGCAACAAATAAAGAGTTACCTACGTTGCATTGACATGAAATTTGGACACATCTTTTTTGACGAATTGATAGGTAGCAGTTATTGTTTGGAACGAATAAAATGAAAGCTACATCAGTATGTTTGGATACAATATGGGAGTAACGTTCTAATGGCTTATGTGTAGCAGCGCTTCACGGACAGAAGGTTTCCCTCAATAACCGATGCCTATTATATCAGTTCAACCACAGGTGGCATGATGTACTGTGTACATTCAGGGACTACTGGGGCCTGATCGAGCACTTCGATATGCGCGATTGCATTCGAGTTTGACTGTCCTATAACAGACTTTGTGTGTGATGGAATTCTAAAAAAGTATCTCTCATGTTTCATTTTAAGTTTTCCAGGATACATATGACGGTCAAACTCGAATCCGATCGCGCATATCGAAGTGCTCGATCGAGCCCCTGGAGCGGTCGTTGGCTCAGTGGTTATCGTGCTAGCCTCGGAAACAACACCGTTCGAGGGACCGCGGGTTCGATTCCCGATCAGGGCACTCAGATTTTGTTCTGTAGGTTCTGGTCGGGAAAAGAATCTGAGACACCGAAAAATACGTTTGCGAAAAAAAATGACCTTGTTAAAAACCTTACTGGTCTATGTACATGGGTTCAACTACCTAGAAACAGTAAGTCCAAAATAATGCACAACAAAATAATGCGCTCTGTATGATAAACAAAAATACGAAGAAACAAATGTAATTGCGATTGTAATATATTATTATAATAATACACTGATCTATGTAATCCTACGTCTAAATGTAGCTGTATACGAAAGGACGTTAAATAAATTATGAAAGGGACTACTGTACGGTACCCGAGAATCCGAGGTATGAACCGGTGCAACAGAAGTACACTTAAGACGAGTTGATTCTTGCCAAATATCTGTTATTACTTGTAATCCATTGGTTGATTCTATTGTTTCTATAACCTAAATGGTGTTCAAGGGGACGGGTTCGGGAAGAATCAACTCGTCTCGGGTGTACGTTACCTCGGATACACGGGTATAACCGTATAGTAGTCCCTGAATGTACACAGTACATCACGCCACCTGTAGGGGAACTGATAAAGGCACCGAGTTATTGAGGTAAACCTTCTCTCTATTTACTGGCGACATAACTTTGAAGTGATTATCCTAGACTTAAAAACCTTCAAGATATACAAGACTCAATAAACGGATCAAATCGCTCAGAATTTGAATATCACGCATGCTTACCAGCTTCAAGGATCTTGAGGTCCAGGTTTCCGCTGCAGCTGTGGCTGATACTACTGATGTTGTAGAGACTGGGCCGACGATGATGGTCCTCCATAGCCAGGGAGCCACTACGTTTAAACTGCTCCAGAAAACTGTCAATCTGGTTCTCGATGCTCGTCGGCGAGCCTGCCATCGTAAAAGATAACCGCCCACCTAAATCCCCTAAAAGCTGCGAATGACAGGACCTTTCACTCATCTGGTCCTCCTTCACTCGTTATTATTCTCCGCAATACCTGTTTTACTCCCGATCCGAGTTCGTTTGCTCAGGAAAACAAGTATACAGTGATAAGGTCAATAGTTTGCTCGGACTGTCCTATCGTCCCCGCCGCACCGGATCGACGATCGATATCGGACTTTTCAAACGAGAAACGCCGGGAACACGCCGTCTCCCTCGACACTTCGATACAGCACTTCTTGACTGTACACACCTCTGGCGACGATGTTGAGCTATCAGCTTCAGTCTATTGCGCGGATGCTGTGTACTGTAGCTCTGTTTGGTGCTTGTTTCCTCTGTTACGCGGAGATAGGAGCGAGCAGGAAGAAAAAGTCGTTAAAAACATTATATGTCTAACTTTTATTGGATTATGGATTTGGTACTGTTTGCTCGAATATCACTAAGTTATCATGGTTCTTTTTCGTATAAATTCGTTTCAACGCGATACAAACACTTTCGGCTCTATTTTTACAATCCATTCGTTACCTCGCGCTGGTATATCGAATTCTACTTTAGAGAGTCCAAAAACAAAGGTATTGCTTATTTCGTCCCTGTGCGCGAAACTCCTCCGACAGGAACGCCAGATCGATAAATTTCAATCATAACGAGATCTGATTATTGCTTCCGATACTTCGAATACCGCATAGCTGGTGGTATGAGAAAAATTTTACAAAAATGTGACCCCAAAGATCATCCTCACCGCAAAATAAGCCAACCGGAGGCAAGGGTCGATCCCCGATACATCCACCTACTCCCCTCTCCCGTTATTAAAAAACTCCCCTCCCCCTCCCAAGGCCTCTCTTCATAAAGCTCGCGGTTGCGGAAACTCGCCACCCACACTGCTCGCACTGTCTCTATTCGCAGGAAAGCGTGACGGAGTCCAGGAAGCACCGACGACCTATTTTTCTTACACGCTATTGTGCCCTCGACTCGGCAACTCTTGACAATCATCCCTCCAGAGATGGATAAAAATCGCAACTTGGAATATTTTTCCTCGGCAGCCCCTTCATAGCTGAAGCGTGCAGCGTTCTCTCAGCACACCCTGACAAGAGTGACGAGGATCCACGCGCTGCGTTGGGAACTTCCCTCTGTGTGCACCTGAAAGCCAGGAACTGCTGGACTTACTCACATGTGCCTACAGGGGGCTTCGCTACGCGACTCGCATCAGGGGTATGCATAGCCCGGTGCCTCGGGCGACGACCGAGTCCGCGCCCTGAGCTGTTTACGTTAGGCGGGCGCGGCGTGTATGCGTCAGCGCGTGCGGCCAGGCGAGCCGATTCTGGGAAACTGCGGACAGAGAGGCCGCTCTGATGCCGTGTTGTGCACCGCCCTGCAGGCGCCGGCGCCGCGCGCAACCTTGCCTCCGACGCATGCGGCCCGCCCGGCGCGCGCGATTCGCGTGTGCGTGTGCAGCGGGGTACAGTCTGTGACTTTTCGATCACGGGATACAGTAACAGTAGTTGTATGATCATGAGAGATGAATGTGTAGAGCTCAGAACAGAGGGCGCCAGGGCCGGTCGGTTCTGTTTTATGGATGTTTCATTGGATGCTTTGAAGAAACCGTACACAGGGAAAAGGCATGCATAACTCTATTCTGTAAACAATTTTTAGAATTTAGATTCAGATGTTTTTTTTTTAAATAGTTTAATAATATTTGTTTACAAAATTCGAAAGCACTACCAATAACTTTAAAATTCTATATTTTCGTTTCGGCACCGCAAGACCTTCTGAAATTTTAACAGTCGATTAAAAGTAGGTAAAGTAATATAAGTCTAAAATTTCAAGAAATTTCGTCGTCTCGTCATTTCATCAACTACTACCTTAAAATCTGACAGCAGCAAGCGAGTATACATAATAATTTTATTAGTTGGTATATTGTACATACACTGTCATATATTTCAACAAAATTATACGGAAGTATGGTCTATTGCGGTAGACAAACATTTGTTCACTGAC
>JAPYYV010017834.1:0-13857 GCA_030522625.1 Copidosoma aretas | reverse complement strand
GCCAATCTCGCTCTCTTTGAGTCAGTCGGTCTGCTCTCTCCGTACAGACAGCTTCGTGTGTTTTTCAGCTAGATTGCTCGAGCTAGAATCTAGATATTATTACTTTGTTCATTACACACATAAATTATTACATCAAGTTTTATTCGTACTACTATTTGTATTTTTGAGTCATTATAGTTAGACAAGAAACAACAGCTAGAATTAAAGTTGTAACGTATAACTTGTAAGTAAAGTTTTGATTAAAAATAAACTACGAAGATTTAAAGTGAAAGTGCCAGTGTCTATTTATTACTATACACACACCCGGCCACGAGGCGATTAGTACTGTAATTTCAATAATAATAATTTAAAAAAATTTGTCACGTTGACGCTATCTCAAATCTTTTAGAGAATAAAAAAAAACTTGGTAGATTAAAATCAAATGAAAATTAAAATTTCCCATGAAATTGATTAAGGTGCTATTGTTAGTGATGATATCTTGGCGTGCAAAAAAAAAATTAAGAAAAAATATTTTTCTTTCACACAATGATTACCCTCGTATAATATGAAAATGAGCTTGATGTTATTAGATTTGCACAATTTACTTTATAAATAATTCTAGATTATAGCTTCTTCTGACAATGGTTAAAGAGGTTTCATGTTCAGAAGAAGCTATAATCTGGAACTATTTATAAAGTAAATTGTGCAAATCTAATAACATCAAGCTCATTTTCATATTATACAAGGGTAATCATTGTGTAAAAGAAACGAATTTTACCTTATATTGTGGGGGAGCTGTTCGGGAGCTGAGGTCTAGCGGGGGGAAGCGGGGGGAAGTGGGGGGAGCGGGGGGAGCTTGTACTCACCGTAAAACGATATAACTATATAATATAGGAAGATATATATATATATATATATATATATATTACTGTAGACAGCTTGACCACAAAATTGAGAACCTCTATCCCAGCAGATGACGTAATTGGCTGATGGCTAAAAAACGGACCCCCCAACTTTTCTTAGACGGAGAGTGATGGGGGTCTACTTTTTTGCCATGTTGGAAGACTCTTGGCCACCTCTGCGCTCGACACTACAGGGCTCGCAGCGTTCCCTGTACTAGGCGGACAGTTCTCCCTAGCAGCTGGGTGTGCAGCTGACGATGCGTTTGAGCGAGCTGCACTCTCTGTTCGGCAAGCATCAATATTAATTTAAAATAGCTATTATTACAAAAAAAGGAGTTCAACCTTTATTATTCTGACAGGATAATGTAGAAAAATAGTTATACTATACGATAGGACTATATGAATACGAAAAAGAATTTTCAGGATATTAAAATACTAAAAGGGCTATTTTTGAACATGAAGGTGGAAATAACTTTCTCTAGACGTTAAGAACAAATTTTAAATTCAGTTTTGACTTAAAAGCACCAGAATTTTTATAGTTCAAGTATTCTTATAAAACCATAAAAATAATGCCTTTTTTGCATATTCGAATTTTGCATATAGAAGGTAGAATATTTTCTACAATACTATAAAACAACTGCAAAAAAAAAAATTTTGGGATGTTTTAATGCTTCTAAAATACGTGAACGTGGTTATTTTAGCATATTTAGGTTAGTGGCACTCACAACGTTCACGACAAAATTTGGTTTTAGAACACTTCATTTTTTTAGGTTTAGTGAATATATTGAAGTCAGCACAAAACATTTTTTTGCCGGCTCATGTATTCTATGTATGCACATTCATTGTTTGGTCTGATTTGTTATTTTTTGTATCTATTCCTACGGGTGTCTGTAAAATGACATCGCTGGCCTGAATATAACTTACAATTAAATATTGTGGCAATAATTATGGATAGCAGACACGTATAGCAGCCCTTCATCTGAATTCAGCTGTCTAGACTAGCAATGTACAATGTCTGTACACAATTTTGACTTTGGACAGTCTCAAATTTTTATCAGTTTTAAACATTATTTTTTTCTATTGAAGGAAGAAAAAATGTCCAGCAAAGTAAATTTTGTACTCAGGAAAGTTAAGGATACATTTCGCTTCAATGATACGTAGCATCTGAAAATAAATAAGGTCTATCTTTAGAAGAAAACACTTTTCAACAACATAGCATATATTAATTAGTGTAAATATTTTATATCTTTATTATTTTACACTAATTTGTCTATCGCATCATTACTAAACATTTCTGTTGGAACTGTAGGTGGAGCTTTTTCTGGAACTAGTTCTAAATAGTTTTGACGTGATTCTAAATGTCTTTCTACCTCTTCTGGAGTCATATGTCCATCAGATAATACAGAGCAATTCAAGGGAATTTTTTCATCCACCTGAAATAAAACGAGTATTATTTTATTCATAGATTATTTAGTTCCAAGTTAAATGTATGCAAGATTATTTTATAAACCTTATAATGAAAAACGAAATGTATCCTATGAAAGACAATGAAATAAAATTTTAGGATTCGTATAATTATTTTATGCATGGATAATCACGACATAAAAACGTTAAAGCTCACATTGGTCCAATCTGATATATTTGTAACAACGACTTAAACCAAACTAAGGCATAACATCGTCTTAGCCATATTGTGAGGAAGGGTTGATTGATTTAAAAAAACTTTTTTTTTGTCTATTTCATGTCAATTCTTAACTACGTAAGATTTGAAACCAAACCATACCATGTTAATAAAATACACTATTGTAATTGAACATTAGTGACAATTTAACTGTACTACTTTTTCTCACGCAAGCGTTTCAATAGTACATGTCATTTTGACATCATTTAAAGCACTGCCAGTAAAAGTGAAGTTCTTAAGCTTATACTGTAACTTTAAGTAACAAAAAATTGGTGGTCAAAAATAACACCTGCTAGCATCTTGCTTAGAAGAGCTATTGTTCTTTACAAACAGCTCCGAGCATTATTTCTAGGCGCATTTCAAGCCACTAAAAAAGCATTAATAGTATGCATAAATTCTACTGCAAGCGAAATCCCCTAGGGTCCTTTCAAGTTTCGATCTGTTTTACAGTCAACAGATATTACAGCAGCTGGCATAAGCATATACTTCATGTTGATTACTCAAGCAAGGAGGATATCATACTAAAATTCTTTCCTCATCATGAGTATTTATCAATGTTATTGAACAACAATCTTTTCTACTTTTAACCAATTTCAGACCATAAGTTCGTTTTTGACTTAAAGAATCAGGCTTCAAGACAGTATGGAGATGTCTGTCTGCTACCATCCAATGATTACTAGGTAGATTAATCTATAACCAAGAATTACAGTGTTACGCCTAATTACGATAATTACAAATAGCTACATATCTGAAATTTTTTTAAATGCCAAATATTCAAGGTGCATCGACACTTATGCTTGCATGACTACAGCTTAGCTTAGGTAAGGAATCAAAATGCCTCAAATGTTTTATTACCACGCATTTTTATTTTTGGTACAATAGTAAAATGTGCTGATTAGCAATTTGGATATTCGCAGTCTGAAAAAGTGATACGTTTTCAATTCAATAATTTATCGTCCAAAAAATAGCACTGGTTTAAAGTCGTCAAGCGCTTTTATTTATTATTAAGTGCTTGTGCTCAAAGTTGAAAAAATGTTCTTTTCTCAACGTAAAATATCTTGGAAAAGAATACCTAAAAGCTTGAAACTTTCAGCAATTATTGCATATAATAGAATAAAAAAGTACTCTTTAAAAATTTGCTATTTCTTTTAAAATGAAATTAAACAAATAAAACTAAGTCAAAAAACCAAAAACTATTAAAATTTGATATGCCATTGAACCTTTAGAAAAAATTTATATTTACTGATTTTATAACAATTTCTTCGACACCACCAGTTTTCCCTGTACGTATGAAACTAGATAAATTATTTGGTTTTTAAAACTGACTGGGCTTAGAAGGCATATAAGCCCTTAGTTTTTTATTTAAATCCAGTACGTGTACTCTAAGTTATATTAACTTTGTGTGAAGATTGTGCCTCTTTTTTATGAGGCCCGTGTATAAGACAAAGTTTTCAAGCACTGATCTCAAAAGTTATAACGTTTTTTTTCCTTTTTTTTCATAACGATCGAAAGACAAATACTTTCAAGTTACTCTCTCATAATTTGAAGTTCATCTTTTTACTTTTAAAATAAGCATGGGAAATCATGAAACCTATTTATTATTTGACTCTAGTCAGTTCTTGCATGAATCGTGGAAATAAATAGAATCTTTTAAAAATATGTGCGAAAACCATGGTAAGGAAATTATTTTTGGTAAAAAAACTCTTTTTATGAGAGGTTTAACCAAACTCAGAATATAAAAGAGCATGAATTAAATGTTATAAATCAAAGATACTTTATCTCTGAGCAGTGAGCACGTAGACTTAGAGCCTTAAAAAGAAAAAAATTATAAGAGAAATCTAGAACAAGAATATAACATATAGGACGTAATTATTTTCGTAACCGTCGTCAACTCTATGATGTATTAAAAAATCGTGTTATTTGAAAAAAGATATTAATAGAAGTCTAAGCTGGGTGTGCTCAGTAATGTGGAAAAATTGTGTTTGATTGTTTGAATAAGTCTGAATAAACGTTGAACACGATAGAAATTTTAAATATAAAGCATATTTGTGGTACATGCACGTAGTTTCTCTTGTTGATAAGCTGTAAGTGCCCGCTTACGAGATTTTCCTATGTGTACTACCTTCTAGGAACGTTACCCCTGCAAATACAAAAAGATACCCGTGCATATAAAAATACAATAATTATTGGTTCAGTCAAAAGTTAGCTACATTAAATTGACATGTAAAATTATGAGTAATATTTGAAGAATTCTCAATCCTAATCTAAATGCCAGAGATTGATAGTGTTGTAAAAGACTTAAGGACGGTATCGCATACTCGGAACAAAAGAATGAAATATAAATTACAGCTCAAAATTTTTAACCATAATCCAGGTAATAGAGGGATTTAATAATAAAAAAAAGTAGGGAGCACCAAAAGATACAAGTATAATTTATAGTATCGGGTTACGTACGACAACGAGGAAATAGACTGAGCATACAAATGAATAGTAATGTCCAAGGCAAAAAGATATGTATGATACTTTCAATTAGTCATGTGGATATAACAAAGAGCAGAGTAAAGTAAAAGATAACGTCAAAAAGGAACTATAAATAAAATCAAAACATCAGCATGCATCATCGATTGTACACAAAATAATATGCACTGTTTAGCAAATAACAAGCACAAAAGATTTAGTACTTATTTTTTTTGTGCACACTACTTGTGCATAATTCAGCAATTCGATGGGAACATCTATTTTTATTCGAGTAACTTATAGGTATTGTGGACGAAAATAAGTACTAAAATATTTTGTGCTCATTATTTACTAGATTGTGCATAATGTTTTGTGTACAATCAGTTGTGCATAATGAAACTGTGCACAGTCCTTATGTGCACGGCACATAGTCTATATAACCTTGTAACTATCACCTCTAGGCTCATTTTATATTTTTTATACGAGGTAAGAATGATGCGCCATGTGTTTTTTACTTCTAAACAATAGGCTGTATTTATTAACTATTTATTAATGAAACATTATAAATTTCTAGGGATGTTTTGAAAAATCCTTGACTTTCCCTGACTTTTTCAGGACATCTTATATTCCCTGACATTCCAGACTTGTCCAGGTTTTCAGATACGATGGACACCCTTTAGTAACACTAAGCTAACTGTAGTAAGATAAAAAGATTTTCAGAACAACTGAGAAACTGTAAGAAAAATCATTTACGATGCAAAGTAGATGTTTAAAATTGAAAATTTAAATAGAGATAAAAATTAATCGAGGACCCGGATCGTAAAACTCGTTAACTAGTTGTTAAATTTTTACCAAAGTTATTTGTTAACTTAATAAGAAATGAGTAAATTATTGAACAGCAAATATAAAAAGGTTGCGTCTTTTCATTCTCCATGATAGAATTATTTAAATACTGATTTGGAGACTGAAAATTTTCCTACTTGGACGTAAACTTGATTCGGTTTCGAATGCTAAACAAGTTTTACGATCCGGGTCCTCAATGTGTAAAAACAAAGACTATGTCAATTAAAAAACTAAAAAAAAGGTTAAAAAACTAAAAAAAATTTGATTCAGACTTGTAACAAAAAAATTAAAAAAAATATCAAATGAAAATATTATCGTTATTACTATTCTTTTAGCAATATAAAGATTGTATTTTAATCAAGCGAGAAAAATTTAATTATTAATTAAAAGTATTATAAAAGGATGGAGAAATATTAGAGACATAAAAAAATGTAATTTATAAATAAAAAAGGGTGGAAAAAAGGAGAGGTGTACTGGGAATAGAAACAAATAATGTTTGGATATAAAGGTTTTAGAATGAAGACAAACAAGATCTCAGCTTGACTTATACTTTGAAGAGAAAAATTACACATTTTTGCAACTATTTCGTATGAAAGTCCTATTATGCAAATAGTTATTACAATTATCAAACTATTTGTATTAGTTTTTTTTTTAGTTATTTTTTTTTAATGCTATATTATTACCTGCACACGAAATTTAGTTGATTTTTGCCGGCACCCTCTACCACCTTAATGTGGAAGGTGTTGATCCTAACCCCATCTGTAACCCCTTAACACAAGTTCCTAGCTGTTGTCCCTAGCTTTCCCAACTGATATCCCTTTTATAGACCATTTTTTTCCCCTGGTTCCCATACTTGTCTCACCAGTCCTACACAAAAGATAAGTTTTTCTTTATTGAATATGGCTAAACCAGTATCTATTTATAAGAGTTTGACACGCACAGCACACAGAAGCTAAGGCCCTACTAATATATATGTACAAAGAAAAATGGTTTCAAGGACTATCAATAAGGTAACGCTGTTGTCAGTGATCCAATTTTTGCTACACAAGATAATATTTGTGTGTGATGATACATTAGCCCTATACAAATAATCTATACATATAAAATTTTACTTCGTCAAATATTGTTGTTACATTTGATAACCTACTGGAAACATTATGAACCTTGTTGTTTTATAATCTGCCTTACATTTCTTTTGAAATACCGAATTTATTCCTAATTTTGGAGGTTGTGTTGACGTACAATAACTCTTAAGAGGTTTTTCTAATCAATGTGGCACTACTTAAAACATTTTTTGATCATATTCTCTTTCTATTCTACCGTTACATTTTTTTAACCACCCCCCTCCCTCTCGTTCCCTTTTCTTGAAGGTCACAAAATTTCAGATAGTACTTTCATGATTTTGAAAAGACACATTATTTCTCTGATAATTTTTCTTTTTAAAGTATTTTTTATAAATTAAAAAAATTTACTTAGAAGTGCTTGTATCTCGAATGTATATGAATTAAAAGAAGTCCAAACTAGTCCGTCACACATATATCTTCGTGAGTCCTTTAAAAAAACTGGCTATCAATTATATTTATCAAGTAAATGTGATTTTAAAAAAGACTAAAATAGTTAGTCGTATAAATATTACATCACAGAATACTTTTTTGCTTCATCCTGATTTTCATAAGTTGACAGGACTTCAGGTACATGTACGCCCGGGACAAGTTGATTCTGTCACAGCAATACATATGCTATGTTACCATTGCCGTCACAGAATCCACTTCTCCCGGGTGTACATTACCAACCTCGAACCACTATATTACAGACCTAAGCGTATCTACTTAAACTGTCACTATTAACTGCATTAAAACGATTCAAGCGACAAAATAAGCTTTATATTAAGCATTACGTAGTTTATTCGAAAAAAAAAGGTTTTATAGCTTGAATGTGCGAAAAACTACTTAAACTATCCTCTCTTTAGAATTAATAATAAATGTATCACACAGACCTGATTTTCAAAATTGTACTAAAAAATTGTGTAATTTTTTACTTTGTCCATTTTTTTGAGGTTATGTCCGATCATAATTAAGAAAGTCGTAGTAATGGTTGAAATATGTGGTAAATGCCAATTTGAAAAAAAAAGATTAAAATGATCGTTTTGGGGTTATGTCTACGAATAAATACGATATTTGGTTAAAAAACCATTCAAATTATTTTCTATCATGAACTCACGATAAATGTACCAACACTTTTTTCGAGGTTATGTTTCATCATAATTGGAAAAATGATGATAATAAGTTCAAGAGAATTGTCTAACAAGTATTTAGAAAAAAGAAAATTGAAACGAATTGTAATTTGTGGTAAATATGAATTTTTTTTCAAACAAAGGATAAAAACATTTTTTTTAGGTTATGTTGACAAAAAAATACAATACTTATTTGAAAAATGGAGATTTCAACTATTTTCAATCAATTGCATATATTTATACCACATGTACCTATTTTCAAAATTTTTACGTATAAATTGTGAAATTTTCAACTTCCCACATTTTTTCTTAAGGTTATCATCCATCATAGTTAAAAAAAGTTGCAGTGATACGTTTAAGAAAATCATCCAACGAGGATTCAAGAAAAAAAAAAATTAAAATTGGTCGAGATTTGTGGTCAAGGCAGACTTTTATCCAAAAAAAGTCAGTTTTTCCCTACTGTGCGCCCCCTCTCACCTTCTCCTCATCCCCCCTTACACACTTAGAAACTTTTCAGCATTTAACGACCTCTCTCAAAAACATAGAAAATTATCAGGATTTGTCGACCCCCCCCCTCTCAAAAACAAAAAATTTACACTCGATGCTTATTTTCATAGCCGAAGATGGCCGAAGTCACCCGAAAGACACTATATCGCCGAACTCAGCCGAAAACAGACGAATAATCCCGATTACAGACGTACCACCTCACGAATACTCCCAAACATCGTCGAACATTGCCGAAAACAACCGTATGCATCCGAAGCCACTACTTTACATCCCTTCGGCATTTTTATTTTTCCCGTACCACTTATTTAAGAAATAAACCTAAAAAAAAAACAATAAAACGGACTGTTGGTGATAAGAGTTATGAAATAGATAACGGCAGACTTGTACGCTCTAGCTCAATACAAAATAAAAATATAATGCAACTTAAGTACCTACAACAAAATAACCAAACAGACTCGCACTCTTCTAATGTTTAATGCTAGGTCATTTATTCACTAATTAAGAGTATAAACAGAATATTTTATTCGATTTTGATAGAAAGTACATGCGACAATAACAAATAATTACAGGAATAGGACAGAGCAACCGATTTATGTAGATGGTGCAAAAAAAAAACAGGCGTTTACAGACCTAAATTGTGCTGAAATCTAGCAAACTATATCTGAGCAGTGATAAGCTAAGATCTCTTAATCGGATACCATGTCTTTTTGTTACAGAATATCATTAGCAATATAATTCTGTGCATTACACTTACTGTGAAGGTGTATTATACTTTTAATTGTAATGATAATAGACAAGGTTGGCTGAAAAGCACATGCTTTTGACAACGTAGAAAAATTATCAGATTTCATGACAACTGATCTCTACATTTGTGAAAAAGAAAAAATTTGTCTTAATACAATGTTATACTACTACGTCAAAAATAACTAAGTTGGCTCTTATGAGGCAGGAAAAAAAAACGTCAACGTCAGTTATGACGCTAATAAAACATGTTTTAAAAAATCCGTTAAATTCAGCTAAATACGGAATCCAAGTAAAATAAAACCCAAACGCCTATGACCAAACAACCAAATAAAAATGCACGCTCAAACTGTTTATTATTGAATAATATATTAAGTGATTCAGAATTCAAGCAGAGTAGTCCATTGTGTTTCAGGATAACGTATATAGTATAATCATACTATATTACCACAATCGGTCAGATCAACTGACAAGTTTGTGCATACATAGTTTATTAACATCTTGCTTTTACTTTATAGTAATACATCACTTTTTATTAGATACAAATTAAAAATAAAATATCTGAAAAAATTCATACATAATATATATGATAGCAGTTAATGTTTGTTTAACAAAAAGATATAAATATTTATCATGGTGCTAACATATACGTTCTTACAGCAGGGATACCAAATAAAACGAAAATTTTCTAGTTAGAACCACAGTTCACTGGAGCCCAATAAATAACCCACAGCGACGTATCGAAGGTCGTGTAATTATAGTTCGGATCAAGATATTTAGTAATTTAACGTAATTAAAAGAAAGTATTTTATTATTTTATAAATAAAGTAATTATCTTGCGTAAAATTACAATAATTATCATCTAGTAGTACTGCGTAATCTTAAATGGGGTTGTATGAAATGTAAATAAATGTAAAATAAGTCATAAATCAAATTATTAACGAATGAAATATTTTTGTGAGAATAATACGCAATGTTAATAAAATGGCTTACTAATAACAAATAGTTTTGTAAACAAACAATTAAAAAATGTTGCAAGTGTAAAAATTTGTTAAAAAAAATTTAAAAAATGTGTACACATTGAGAAAAGAAGTATTTATTTATCAAAAAATTACTAAATTAATAAAATAAAAGAAGTATTCCTATATAAATATTAACTGTTATTTAGAAAAGCTGGACCTAATATTAATTTTTTTAAAGTTTCTAAAAACTTACTAAATTTTTTGTGATAGTTCATGAATCTATATTAAAAATCCCAACATAATTTAACAAATTCATGAAAAAAAGTAAATGAATATTTAAATGAAAATTTGGATACGAAAAGCAATATAGAAGGAAGTAATTAGTAGATAACTCACCGAGGTAGCTCTTAGTTAAGTCGACACGGTACACAGATTGGATGAACGAAGTCAGGCGTTCAAGTCAGTTGGAAGAAGGTTTTGTTTAGAAATTAAATATTTAGTTTCGTTAAAAAATGTTAAACGGTGAAAAAGTCGAAATAATTGATTTACCAACGATTATAGTACACAAAACAAATAAGACACTGATAAAGTCAGAAATATATATAAATGTAAGTATACATAATAAATATTTTTTATATATAGTGGAAATTATAAATTTTTTGAGATATTTTATTTTTAATTAGTATCGAATAAAAAATTCTGTACAACTATAACGAAAAAGCTACATATGAATAATCTATGTAAGCACAAACTTGTTTGTTTTAATTTTACTATTTAAGGAACAAAAAAATTAAGCGTAAAAAAGATTTATTGTAAAATAAAAAATTTTCTGTAAATTCTGATGAATTTTTTAACAGTACGGGAAAACATTGTGTATAATACGTCGTAGCAAGAATACAAACAGCCATAAGCAGTTGCAGAATCACGACTTCAAAAATTTAGTGCTTCAAACATAATATACTTCTATTTCAGGTATTAATTTAATAAAAAAATTAATCTTAATTTTGATTGAAAAAAAAAGGTATCTCTGCAACAATTAGTCGAACAGTTACTTTTTCTTTATAAAAATTTGCAAGAAAATTAAAGCAACGCAATGAAATCAAGACAATTGTCTAATTGTAATAAAACTAAGAGATAAATGATATGCAGTTGAGATTCAAATCGGTTCCATTGCAAAATGTCAGTGTAATACAATAAAATCATAAATTTTATAATTAAATAATAAAACACATGATCACGTTAGTATGTAAAATCAAATACGGTAATGTACGAATCTTTAGAAATTTTCAAAACAAATTAAAACTTTAAATGTTTTTTAGTTACAAATTTCATTGTTCGTGAGCTGTCCAGCGGATCAAGTAAAGTTTATAACTTCTACTTCTCCATAACGTTAACTATATGCTTATGAATTTTAAGCATCGTAATTGTATTCCAACAGTGGTTAATCAAACAGAGCGAAAAGTAAGATTTTCGTTGTTTTAAAATGCAATAAAAAAAAAAAAAAAAAAAAAAAAAAAAATTTAAATTATAATAAAAAAAAAAAAAAAAAGGATATCCCTTAATTTCGACTCCCCCCCCCCCCCCCATAACAGAAAAAAATTATACGAAAAATAATTAAGATATGATGTACAATACGTTATTTGTAGCTCCCACCCTTTCATAATCCTCTGTCAGCTATAACACAATTTCATATTTGAATTTATTTATAAGCACACTACAGCTCTAACTTAACCTAGTCTAATAGTCTAACCTTAATCAGCCACCCCCATCTCCAAGTCCTCACCAAAAATTTTTTTCGTTTCTCTGTAAAATTATCCTAATATTATTTTTTACATTTCTTAATTATCCTAATTCGGTAAAGTATTTTCATACCCTTTCTTCTAAATCTCGGATTCCGTTAACATTTCATCACACAGTTGTTTACATAAATTAAAACATATTTCTTATGTAATTTGAATCTATGTATTCCAAAACTCCCATAATGCATATGTGCAGGATAGCTAAACTTTTTTTTTGTTATAATTACTCATATAATTCTAAAAAATTCTCTAAATATATTAAAAAGTATACAACATTCTATACATTCGTGTCATGAATCAGAATTTGTATTACGAAATAACAATCACATCAATGCGAGTCATCACAAATAAATCTTTTCGTAAAACCATGAAATTATGCCAAATTTCAAATAATAATAAAATATTCAAATATAAACTATTAAGTAATAAAAAATTGATCGACATGAGAAAATTTTGCCTCAAAAGCCAGAAAAATCTATAAATAAAAATTTTGGAACTCATTTAATTTTGAAAATATATTTATGATCATCATTTAGCTGAACTTATATTTATTCAAACATTTTTTTACAAAAAGCAACTTCATTCAAGTTCTCTCATTTGAACAAAAAAAAAATTTCTTTAGATGCCGGTAAATTAAAGGATACGCAAGACTTGCATATCAGATGGACAATTTTATTTATGTATAAAAGAGCTAGATTGTCTATACCCAATACAAAATCCTATCTGAAATAGTTTTTATATTTATACAAAATAATATCACCAAAAATATTTTTTAAAAGTTAAAATCATCGAAAAATAATTTCGTAAATGATAAAGCAACATGACAGTAGTTTCTTCTTTGAGAATTTAATAATTTTTATTATAATATCACATAAACTAAATAGTTTTAGAAAAATCGTTAAACGATTTATTATAAATAACAATATATGTTTTTAAGTAATTAAATAATAATAATCATGTCACCTTATTTGATATAAGAGTTAAAGAAAAACATTAGTTACATTCTCAAGAAAAAATATTCATCATTACAATAGCATTGTACATAATTTTATTTTTCATCAGTGAAAAAGATTTCAAATCATTGATAAAACATACAGATGTAATATATTTTTTCTAATGTTTAAAAAAAAGCTTAAATAATGTTTTTTCAAAATATATTTTTAGTATGCATGATGGACGTAATTTTGATGATGATGACAACGTTATGAAAATAATTATATTAAAAAGAATATTTAATATTAAATATTGTATAAGGTGTAATAGAAACTAAATAAAAAACAGAATGAGAAAAAACGGATAAAATAATAATTTATGCATAGAATATAAATATGGGGGGTCAGCGCGGAGCCCGCAGGCGGACGAAGCCCCACTAGTATATATATCTTCCTATATTACATAGTTAAATGAACGAAAAAAAATTCTAGCCCCCCCCCCGCTCCCCACCGCTCCCCCTCAGCTCCCACCCGGCTCCCCCTCAAATCACGTAGTTATTCGTTCATTTATACGTGATTTTTAACCCCATTTTTTTGGGGTTAGCTCCCCACCGCTCTCTCTCAGCTCCCCCCTGGCTGCCCACAGCTCCCTTTCCACCTCCCTCTCGCTTCCCCCTCAGCTCTCCCCCATCACCTATTCCACAATACACACACACAAAACTTAGTTATAAGTCCATGCACATGAATTAATAATTTAGTTTCATTTCAATTTCTACCTTCTACATGTTTTAAGATTAACATTATATTAACAAATGTACAAT
>JAPYYV010017833.1:0-24112 GCA_030522625.1 Copidosoma aretas | reverse complement strand
TGAAGGTAACGTAGCAGAGAATTGCGCGAGATGGAAAATAAGGTTTACCATCTACATGTTAGCTACGGAAAGTACAAAGAAGGCAGACGCGGTAAAAGTCGCCATTTTGTTACGCACACTGGGTGAGGAAGCACAAGAGAAATTTGACACCTTAAATCTCTCCCAAGAGGATGCCAGCGAATTCGAAACAGTGATTAAAGCCTTCGAAGACTATTGTGTGCCAAGAAAGAATGAAAGCGTAAGCAGGCACAAATTTTTTCAAAAGAAACAAGGGCAGAATGAATCATTTGAAGATTTTCTAACGGATTGAAAAAAGTAGAGCGCCGATTGTTCATTCGGTACGCTCGGCGATAGCCTAATAAGAGACAGAATAATCAGCGGGATCACGAATCTCAGCCTCAAAGATCGCCTGCTGAGAGAGGAGGAGCTATCCTTAGAAAAATGTACCAAGCTTTGCAGAGCAGCCGAATTAGCTACGCAACAAATTGAATCGCTCAAAGAGCCATGCAGTGTAAATGCCATAACCTCAACAGGAAAAGCAATAAAAGCCGAGCATACAGTCCAAAGTAGTCGTCAAGGCCAACAGAGCAAGAAGGACATAGTGCGGCAGCAGCAACAACAGCAGAAGCAGCAGCAGCCGGCAGGAACGAGTAATCACAGCAAAGAGTCAACATGCAGCAGGTGCGGATAAAAACATGCACCAAGAAACTGTCCAGCTTTCAACAAGAAGTGCAACGCTTGCGGAAAAATGAATCATTTTGCGAAAGTGTGTAGAGGTAAGAAAAATTTTAAAGAAATCGTAGCTGACGGCGAAGAAGAAGCGACTGTATGGTGATAAACGTGATAAACATTTATGATTTCAACAAGCTTGGGCTCGTTGGTCCCTTGAATCCCACTCGCATTGTATTGAAAAGATACACAAATGTCAACATACCCGTATTGGGCAAAGCCAAAATAGATTGCATGGTGAGAAACAAGAAACACACACTTGAATTTATAGTAGTGAACACGCGCAACGCGTCGCCTGTACTTGGTCTTAAAGCTTTAGATGAATTAAAATTAGTCACACGAGTAAATTCAATCAATAACCTAGACTCGCGTTATGACAATATTATTGCACAACACAAAGACGTGTTTGGGGACATTGGGACAATAGATTTCATATATGATTTCCACATGAAACCAAATTATGAGGGCAAAATGCGCAAGGGAAGGAAAATTCCGTTTAAGTTTAGAGAAGCATTTGAAAAAAAACTAAAAAACATGGAAGCGCAAGGAATCATTACAAGACAAATTGAACTCACCGAGTTCGTACACCCAGTCACACTAGTCAAAAAGCCTAACGGACAAATTCGTATTTGTTTGGATCAGCAAAACCTTAAAGAATGTTAGTTACGCCAACATAGGCAACTTCCTACATTCGAGGAAATTTCGTCAAAATTAGTCAAGTAAAAAATTTTCTCGCGACTAGATGCATCCAAGGCTTTTTGGCAAGTGCCTTTAACAGAACGTAGTTCAAGGCTAACAACATTTCAAACACCACTCGGCAGATATAGATTCTTGCGACTACCCCTAGGTATCAATATAGCTTCAGAGGTGTTTGACGAAATTTGTGCTAAGATTTTTGATGATATAGTTGGACTAGAGAGATTCATTGATGATTTTTTAATACATGCTGAAAACGAAAGAGATCACAACAAAATCTTAGCACAAGTTTTCGAGCGAGCCCGTGAATGGGGCGCCAAATTTAATCCACATAAAAGTGAAATTGCAAAACGAAGTATTAAGTTTTTGGGTCATATTTTTTCCGAAAACGGCCTCCAAATCGACAATGACAAAGTAGCCGCCATAATAAACATGAAGTCTCCATCTACCGTGGGAGAAATAGAAAGATTACTAGGCATGCTGACCTACGTAGCAAAGTTTGTAAAAAACGAAACAATCGTCACTGCACTACTGCGTGAATTGATTAAAAAGGCGGGAAACTTTCGTTTGGTCAAATGAACATGATATAATTTTTGACAAGATTACAAAATATTTAACGCAAAGCCCGGTCTTACAATATTATGTGTAGGAGCAGTGCTCTTACAAAATAATTTACCAGTAGCTTTCGCTTCAAAAGCTTTCACGAGAACGCAAAGAAACTGGGCGCAAATAGAAAAAAAATTGTATGCAATCGTATTTGGGGCAGAACGGTTCCATCAGTTCATAGCAGGAAAAACAACCCTAGAGAAAGCAACCACAAGCCACTAATTCCGATTTTTAAAAAATGTCTATCCGAAATACCAATAAGATTACAAAAAATGCGAATGCGTTTGCAAAGGTACGACTTGCAAGTTTCTCACAAACCTGGCCAAGATTTACTTATAGCCAATACGCTATCGCGCGCGCATTTACAGAATTGTAACGACGACGAGGACATAAACACACAAATCTTGAGTATCCAGTTATCAGAATATATGTCAGACGAAATGCGTCAATTATTTGTAAAAGAGACAAAAAGCGATAAACAATTACAAACAGTATTAAATTTAATTCGTATGAAATGGCGGAAAGAATTAAAAGACGTTCCAATGTGTGCTAAAGCCTTTTATACATATCACTCACAAATCTTTGAGCATGATGGTTTATTATATAAAAATGATACCGTGACTGTACCTTCCAGTTTGAGAGAGCAAATATTGAAAAAACTACATTACAACCATCTTGGAATGGAAAAAACAAAACTAAGAGCTAGAGAAATAATTTTCTGGCCAGGTCTAAGCAAAGAAATTGAGATAATGGTAGCAAAGTGTAATACGTGTCAGAAATTTCAAAAGGCTAACACACATGAACCTTTAATACTAAGCGAAATACCACGCGACTGTTGGATCGAGGTGGGAGTTGACTTATTTCACTTAAATGGGACGACACATCTCATTTTAATTGATTATTATTCCAAATTTGTAGAGGTTTCCACGCTTAAAGACGAATCGTCTCAATCTGTAATAAATGCTCTTAGAGCAATTTTTTCACGGTTTGGTGTCCCAGAAATAGTTAGATCCGACAATGGTCTACAGTTCAACGCTCAAACATTCAAAAATTTTGCAGCGACATGGAAGTTTGAACACAAGACTTCCAGCCCTTACCATCCCAGAAGTAACGGCATGATCGAGCGTTGTGTTCAAACCGTCAAAAGAACTGTAAAGAAAACGATAGTAGACAAAAAAGATCCTCTCTTGGCTCTTTTAGAATTGCGTAACACACCAATAACTTCAACGATTCCGTCTCCAAATAAAACCTTTGCTAGGAAGAAATGTAAGAGGCGTTCTACCAAATTTTTTAGAAAAATGTAATAAGCACAACGACTCAAACATAAGAGAACAACTATTAGAACGGCAACAAATACAAAAAAAATATCATGACATGCGAGCGAGAACCCTTCCAGAAATCAGTCCAGGAGAAAACGTTCAGATTAGAAATAACATTAAACAATTTTGGGAACCCGGTAAAGTAATCGATTCAGGGCCAAACCCTCGTTCCTACAAAGTAAAATCTAAATCTGGAACGGTCCTTACTCGCAATCGTAATCACTTGTTCAAAGACCCAGGCAATAACTTCACTGATAAATCTGTTAACCATAACGAGTCTGAGAATGCGATCGAACAAGGCTCAGCGTCCGCAGAAATCGCGTTACCCAATAACACGTTAGAAACGCGAAGCGGGCGCGAAATCAAGCAACCTAAACATTTAGCGGATTTTGATTGTACACGCTAAATGCGGTAGAATTAAGTTTACAATAGTTGCGAGTTCTTTCTCTTAGATTGTATTTTCTGTGTTAAGCATATAAAAAAAAAGGGAGATGTCATATGTGTACACATATGAGGCACGGCAAGCGAGCAATGACTGGCAAGTGTTGCCACACACACACACTCACACATACACACACACACACATACATACAACACTCGTCCGAAATAGATAGCAGCTTTGGGGCAGACAGACACGGCCAGACGGACACGGCACGCCGCCGTAGTCAGACGTGTACTGAGAATATGTTTAACAATAAACGCTTTCGTTCATCTTAACCACAGTGTCTCATTTATTTATTATACAAAATATTACACTAACCTACGATTATTATCATAATATTGTAACAATGCATCCTAAGCCTGGTTATAGCTTACTTCTGTTGATGAAATGTTCTTAATAAAGTCTAATGATTCACCTTTAAGGTGAGCCCTTAAATGTTGGTACATTATGATTTAAGGCACCTAAGGTTTCTGATGCACAGAAGCACGAAAAACGTCACGAAGATTCTCCCAATCTTCAAAATAACCAGAGAAACATGGTAAATCAACAGAAGGCAACAAATAAATATTGTGGAAAGCAATCATAGATTTAGGATTTAAACCTGTCGGAGGGTCATTTCTACCGTCAACCTCTGAGGATGACAAAGAATCGTCAAAAGTACCTGTGGTCAAGTAATACAAGTCCTCCATCGCAGGGAGTCCACAGTAAAATAATCAGACTTGCAATCAGCAAATTCGTACTCCAAGACATTAGAATGATTAGCTTTAAACTGTTTAAAATTATCTTTGAGTTGCTACAGCCTAGCCCAAGCTTGTCTTACTGTAATTTTATGTTGCCCGAGATTTCAAAAATTCACAAACACGTTTTTTATTTTGTAATACAGTGGAGCTCAACGATCATAAAATTCATTCATATTAAAGCGAATAATGAGTAGTGACCAAAAAAAATTAAAAAGTACCTAACAAAGTGTAACAATAGGACGAAGCAAGTATTTTAATCTGCTGATTGAAAAGTTGACCACAAGGCTTGGCCACAGACTACCAACTTAATAACAGTATATCTTTCAAAAGCAGAGTTAATCAAACCTTATAGTTGCTTATCTTGAATCGAATACTCAAATACTTTACCACTCCGTTGTACCAATGTGTTAGCTGTATGCGATTTTAGTATGTATGTGCCACTGACTAATATTATATCTTTGTGAAGATCTATGCTCGTTTGAGTGAATATGAAAAAAAATATATAGTATGTGTGTAAAAGTGAATCTTAACTATGAGCATCTTTATAATAAATATTTAAAGATATCAATAGTGTTTGTTCTACAAGCAAGTATTACTGCAATAACTACCTATAATTGAAGTGCTTGCTTTCAATCAATTATAACTAATTGAAAGTTACAAATACTACGATAATAATCGTGTTAAATACTAAATTTAATCAATTACTTTATGATATTCAAGAAAAATAAATGAATCCTAATTATTGTAATTATTTGATGAATCGCAATTTTAATCCTTAGGCCGCAAGGTAAATTATTCTAAAATAATATAACTAACTAAATTTCACTTGGTTAAAAGTTGTGTACGAGTGAGCATGTGCGTGCGAGAGGCTCCGCATAAAGTGGCGTGAATTGCGTATTTCAGTATTGAAAAAATAGAATAGTTGCGTTGAATAGTCAGTTGATTGTGTAAGGAAGAAGTTGTTGCGTAAGGTTTATAAGGAGTACATAATTTGTAAGCAAAAAAGTAATTAGAAAAGTGCAGGTGCGTGAATTAAGATTATAGCCATGGGATAACAGGCGGTATACAGCGTGCGGGAAGCTGTAGAGGTGAAAATACCGAGTAGAGACTTTAAGTTTAGAGACATTAAGTGCTTTTAAAATGAATAAGGACAAAAACAAAAGTGATGCAACGTCAAAATTAAGGAGCGGAAAAACAACGGAGGTAAAGGTAGTGAAAAAGTGGTAGTAAGTCACAATTGTCACAAACGACGCTGGACAATCTAGTGAGAAAAGTAGTAGTCGACGATATGTTGGCGGAAAAGTTAAGATGTGGCACGAACATTAAAAATGATGTACTGGAAGTGAGGAAAGTAGCTTATGTGGTGGTTGTAAAATTGAATAGTTTTGAAAAAAAGAAAGAGGTTTTGCGAAGAAAAAAAATACTGGTAGGCTCAAATATTTACATCAAAAACGATTTGTCTTTTGAGGACCGAAAATTACAAGGAGAAATATTCAAATGGGTTAAAGCTCGTAGAGAGAATGGCCATAAGGTAAAAATAGGATACAAAAAAGTTCTGTTCAACAACAAGTGGTACAAATGGGAGGAGAGAGAGGCAGTGGAAAATAAAATGCGTAGTGTAGTAAGAGTATATCATACAGTAGGTAATCAACAGACAAATTTTCAGTAACAGCCCAGGTTAGGAGCGAGGAGTATGAAAAAAGTAAACCATTAAAGGGGGGTAAAGTTATGTTTTAGGAATTGCGCGGGAATTTTGAATACGGATAGGGATTTTTAGAATTGTATAGGAAACAATGATTTTGTTAGTTTATGCGAAACGTGGCTGGAAGAAAAAAGTTAGGTTTATTTTAAGGATAAATTGTCATAAGATTCTGTATGGAAATGTGTAGAAGCAAGTGGGGAAAATAAAAAGGGTAAGCAAAAAGTGGTTTTTTAATAGGTTTAAGAAAAAGTGGGATGGAGAACAAAAAAGATTTTCACTTTTGCGTGGAAGAAGGTATACTTAAGTGTAAAGTAGATCTAAAAAAAAGAATAGTAAATGTATGGTCGGTGTTTAATTCTGGTAATTCAAGCGATATTTTAGAAAGTATAGAATTTTACAATATAGATGTGGCAGAGCATTTAGTTATTTGGGGTGATTTTAATATTAAAACGGGTAATTTGGGGAGTTTTCAAGATGTAGAAGCAGGAAAATTAAAAGAGAGGATTAATAAAGATAGAATCATTAGTAATGAGGAAGAGCAATTACCCTTGTGTATGACTATTAAAATGAGAAAAGAAATGAATAGTGTGCAAAAAGATAAAGATGAAAAAGAATCAGTATTTGCATGGTCACAAGAAGATATAAAATTTAGACAAGGGGCCGAAGACCTCTGCAAAGAGATAAATATAGAGGCCATAGTTAGTGTGGAAGAGTACAAATATACCGAGTAACTACAGGGGGATCTCTCTTATATTAACAGCTTATAAAGTAAATGCGGAAATACTAAGGAAAAGACTAGTTGAGGAAATAGAGGAAAAAGAGATACTACTAGAAGGGCAGGCAGGGTCAACAAACGGCAAGTCTACTATGGGTAACGTGTATATTTTAAAGCACTTTGTTCAGGTGGCCAAGGCACAAAAGAATAAGGTATACGCTCTCTTCGTAGATTTGAAGACAGCGTTTGACACGATTTCAAGAGAAATGCTTTGGAAAGTGATGAACGAGAAGGGATTGGCGAATATTTAATTGAGAGAATAAAAGAAATCCACGAAGAAATTACAGTTGCTGTGAAAGCTGAAAATAGGATGTCAGAAAAATTTTGGAGTACGAAAGGAGTACGACAGAGGTGTGTTTTGGGTCCAATTTTGGTCTGTTTATATTTAGCATCGTAAAAAAGAGAATTTAAGGCTAGGAATGTTAGAGGGCTAGTTGTAGAAGGTATAAGGGTTTGGTCTTTAGCTTATGCTGATGATTTGGTCTGGCTGGCACTAAATAGTGAGAAAATACTAGATATGTTGGGTACGATGAGAAAATTTCTGGATAATATAAAGCTGATTTCGAGCACTAAAAAAACAAAAATCTTAGTTTTCAACAGCAGAAAAAATAGAAGCAAAGACAAATGATTATACAATGGGTAGGGAAATAGAAAAAGTAAAAACATTCAAGTATTTAGGTGTTACGTTTAATAGAGAAAGCACTTATAAGGAGCACATACATGAATTAAAAGTAAAAGAAATTGCAGCAGCAAAGAGAACATGGGTTTTAGGAGAAAGACTGTGCAAGAATGACTTTAAACGAAGGAAAATGCTTTTTGATTATTTAGTTAAAAGTGTGATGTCTTATGGTGCCGAAACAAGGGGATGGGCGGAAAAAAAATAATTAGGAAATATACAATTAGATTATTATAGGTGGGTTTTAAAACTAGATTTTTGTACACCGAGATAGATAGTTTATAGGTAAACTAATTGTGTAAAAATGTGTAACACGTGGAAAAATAGAACCATGAAATTTAAGAAAAGGATAAGCGAATCGGAAGATCATAGACTAGTTAAACTGTGTTGGAGAGAGAAGGAGAAGTTGGGAGAAGTAGATTTGTACAGCCAAGAAAGAAAAAAAATATTTAATACGTTGGGGTGGAGCACGTTAGCAATGTATATTTATACCAGTGAAGGTAGAAGGGTATGGGATGAAGTACTTAGATGATAAGATAAAAAATTCCAAGTATAACGAGAATTATATTAACATTAAAGTTGAAAAATTACCAAAGTATTTAGAAAGGTGCAGAAAAGAAAGTGATATTGCAGCCAGGATTAGATGCGGTAATATAGGGTCTGGAAACAAATATTGGTTAGAAGAGTCAGATAGAACGTGTAAATTTTGTAATAAAGAAACAGATACCATAGATGATATAATTAATAGATGTGAAATAAGTGCGAAAATGCGAGAAAATCGAGAGGGAGTAAAAGGAATTATAAATAAATATGTTACTAGCAAATTAGGCGTAATTAAAGTGATGAAATTATTTAAAAGATATGAGACAGAATGTAAGAAATTAAGAATTGAGAATATGTAAACAGAGCCTTTAGTGTAAGTGAGTATAAGATATAGTATTTTAGGTATGGTGTGAGAGTGAGTATGGGATATGTGTATGGTTAAGAGAACAATTTTTTGTTAATCAAGTTCTTATCTGAGCAAACTGGCTGATAATAAATGAATGTAAATATATAACAAAGAAAATTTGTTTCGATCAAACAGAAAATTAAATGTATTGGAGTCAACGTAGCGAGATTCACGGTTTATCAAGTGAAGAATCAAACCTGAAGACTAACAGACGCGTAGACGACCGACAATGGCCTAAGCAGTAGAGCAGGCAGGAGAGCTAACCCGCAGCGACGTGAATAAATAGTAGGCAGGCAATGGCAGCCCACTGAGAGAGTCAGCCTGTGTACAGCTCGCATCAACGTCGACAACAGAGCAGTCAGGCAATGGCCCGCTTGAAGAAACAGCCCGTAAACAGCCCGCAACAACGTCAATAAAGAGCAGGCAGGCAATGGCAGCCCGCCAAGAGAGCCGGCCCGTGTAGCAGAATGTGTGATGATGGCCTGCAGTAGAACTCATCTAAAAGGCAAATCAATTAGTTACGCTGTAATGTCGAAGAAAATCTAGCTTTAAGTGAGCTGTATAGTTCTGCATAACACACAACCAAAGATCGGCAAACAAAGGCTGATGGCCATAAGCGAGCCGATCACTATACATGTGCGTATGTGCGTGAAAGTACTCGACATGTCTCCAGGGCACAGCAAGTTACACTGTTCGTGTAAACGTACACAATACACAAAAACAACAGGAGTAAATCGGCAACGAAAGGCCGGTGGATAAGCAAGCCAAGCGCAATGTAAACATACGAATATACGCGTGTGCAAGCAGGTTGTGGGAAAAAGAAATGCCAACATGGCCGAATTAATGAGCACCCCGTGTCCACACTAGTGCTGGCTAAAACTCTACATGCCGGTATCACCTATCCTTAATCGGGCTCTAAGGACAATGTAAAAAGTTCATATTGAAATTAATGGACTGTATAATTTTTAATTATATTGTATTAGCCGGAATCAAGGAGGAGGAGGTTAAAGTAAAATTATGAATAGGCAAACAGGCCCCAAAATTTGATACCCAGCACAACACTTAAGAAACAATTGTATAATAACAAAAGATATAAAGAGATACAATAATCACTATTTGTTGTAAGTAATTAATGATAGTAGTAACTGTAACTTCGGAGTTCAAGTTGAAAAAATTACTGTAATACAATGACTACAAATACAGTGAACCAAGTTGCACGCACAAAAAATCTTGTTAAAATTAAAAGAGTGTTGAGACAAAGAAAAAGTGACAATATAGAAGTTACAAGAATTTTCTATGGTCTTAAAGTCCTAGTAGTGGCGAGCAACTTGCTTGAACAAGCTGTCAAGGCGAACTAAAGCGTAGCAGCAAACATTAAAAATTTTAAAACTTGAATAAAAAATTTAATTTATTACTTAAATGAGAAACATTTAAGAGAACATGTGAATTCAATCGTTAATTAAAAAAGTTTGTACTGACAATAAAAGCAAATGATAAATAAAATACGGCTCAAATAAGAATCAAATTTTATTTCTGATGTTTTAAACACAATATTAGACGTTTTTTAAGCATAAAGATTAATTAAAAGGAAAATAAGTACAGAATAGTAGTTTCAGTCAATAATATGCATCTCTGTCCAATGTAATCCCTAGGTCCCAGTGCACTTGCAAAGCAACCATTGTAGTGATATCTCTGGCCGGATGCGCATAAGTGGCGATGTATTTTTTTTCTACCAAGGGCACAGCAAGGTAGGAAAGAGTGGTGTTATTGTGTTATTGATATCTACCTTTCAAAACAGTTGAATAATTGTAAGTTATAAATATTAATTCATGGAATGACGGTAAGTTTTTAGTGCTAGGTTAAGTGATGATTGTTATGAATAATTTGACACAACTTAAAAATTTAAAGGTGGACTGAACCACCAACCGTGACATACGCAACGACTTCTATTCACTAATTAATACAATGAAAGTAGATAAGCTATGCTGGTACCAGTTCACGCCGGTTCCAGCTCATCTGCCATAGCTCACCCTATAGTGGTAGCGGGAGTTCCCTTGTGCTATAGCACGAGCCTTACTCTGACGTCACGACTCCGGAGCTCTAATGGCTCCCTCCTCGATCCTCGATCAAGCGATCTGGATGTAATTTGTTCAGCTACATTATCGGCCTATCATAATCAAATTTATCACTTCTAACGCTAGCCTACTCATCTAGTAATACTATGCCTGGTCCACCTCTCTTATCAATACGCGTATCGAATGATGCGAGTCGCTGGCTTTGTCAAATCAAGTGCTGAGAAGTGATGGCAAAGGTTTCTACGTCATCGCGTAGGATGTTGTTGAGGAGGGCAAGAGAGCGGATGAGAGGTGGACGAGAGTGAATGAGAGGCGGTGGCTAAGGTTTTCACAGACGAGTCATTGCGGAGAATGTTGTCGAGGCGGGCAAGAGGGAGAGAGGAAAAGAGAGAGAGCGAGAGAGAGAAATAGAGAGTAAGAATATTAGAACTAGATGTATGCAGTTGGGAAAAGCGTAGCACAACTCTCATCGATTACAATCCCCCGTACTGCTCTACACGCACTCTCCCTGGACAAAATATGATCCGCTCTCTTAGCAGCGTAGCTATTTCTATCATCTTCGACGCAGTCCTTTTATGCCTGCTTACTCGAACATATTTTTTTCTTTTTTTATAATTATTGAACCGTAATTTGGGATCGCAAGGAAAGTGTTTAGATTGATTGAATAAAAACAAAAATTTAAATTCGATACATATATTTATAATAGCTTGACAAAAATACAAAAAGATTCATGGCCTATACGATGGCCAATTATTTACTTATATTTAATTATTTTATATCCATCTTTCATTCGGATAAGAGTGAGTAATGTCGGAATAATAATTTCCACCGATTTTTGGTTGAGCTGCCTCGACACGCTTCTCAAATCTCCATCCTCCTTGGTTGTGCTGCTCCCCTAATTACTTGATTTACTAGAGTATAGACCGATGTTAATCGTTTAATGCTCATTAGATGAATGAAGCTTAACATCATTTTTCATTTGTTTTATAGGAGAGAGTACAATAAAAAAGAATACTGCCATTGCAAGCTATACTTTAATATTCATCTCCTTTGTCAAAAAGTTTATAATAGCGTTTATATATTCAGTCTAATCCACATTCTCAGATTCACTACCAGCATCAGCAATAACAGATCCATCGACTTTATGAAAGAAGGAGGGCCTTCTACTACTTTTCTCCTTCTCATAACTTTCTAGTGCCTTCAAAAAACATACAGAGTCTATTTCAATGGGAATTTTGACCAAGGAGCAAAGCCAGAATTTAATTAGGATTCAGCTAGAATTTAATTTAATCAGCCAGCAACTAAGCGCGCAAAATAAAATTGCCAAATACAACTTTTTGTGCCTCATGAGCGCCACACATTAACGCCTTCATGAAATATGCAGTTTTAAGAAAGTAAAACGATGCCATCTTGTCTTGAACGTTAATCACAGTACGTCCCATCAGAGATTATAAATAAGTGGCAGTACTATGTCCGTAAACGTAAATTTAATATGTATTTTTTGCTGCGGCACACAAGTGTTGTTATAATCGTCTAATAGAACAATAACCTTTGAAGCAGAAAAGCCCATGCGCTCGCGTCGACTGCCGATTGTATTCCCAGTGAACATCCTCAGGTAAGATAGAAAAATTGCATGGAGGACGCACAATCCAATGATTAATCACAGGTCTCATAAGGGACATTACCGCCACCGATTTCGGTAAAAACTGTCACGATGCGTCAAGAAAACCTTGGATCTCTATCACAGAATCATCCTTGAATACATCTATTCTTACAACTTAAGCTTGCTGTACTAGCGCGTATCTGTCACGTTTGATACCAAGTAATAAACTGAACTGCGCTCTGCGTTGACATTCGTTTATATACGTTAAATTTGTTTATACTCACCATACCCCCTCTAAACAGCTGTAAGCGTTACACTTTTGTTTGCTGAAGTCTCCAAAACATGTGTAATGCGTATATGATACATTTCATAATGTGAGTAAGAGCTATATATCATAATTTTGTAAGGAAGGTTTGGAAAAAGGTTATATACATATCAACAAGAAATTTCAATTTAATACATTTATTTATGATAATCAGAATTTTGAAAAAAAATACAATGATTTTTTTGTATTACACATCTTCTTCTTCTTCTTCAGTGTCGGTGACATCTTCCCACTTCATGTTGAAGGAGAACCTTTTCATCCATCTAACATTATGGGCAGCACACATATATTTATATGCACCGTTATGGTGGGGGAAAGTGGTAGCCAATGTTGGGAGCTCAAACAATGGATGATCAGCCATATAAATAACTTTAAATTAAACCTTTTAAGCCATGTTTTCTTCAATTCTTCAATTACAAAAATTTTCTTAGCATCTTTGAGATTCTCACGAAGCACATTGCCAATTTCTGGGTAGTCGATATCACCTGATTGCCAATCCAATCCATGATAGCAAAGCTTAAGCAATAAATTTTCACGTTTGTACTTTTCATTTAATCTGCGCCAAGAAAATGGTGGTTCGGAAAGAAATACTTGCGATTTTTTATCTCCATCAAGCGGGAGAATGGCTAACTCTTTGAGCACGTAATCTTTTCCAGGCTTCTTAAAGCCCTGTATGTCCACTACGTACTCCATTGCAGTGAAATTGCGTATTGTCGGTTTATGTGACATATCGATGAAAACATTTTTTATTTTCTATATAATTTTACGATTTTTACCATATTTTGATTTTTCCTTCGATTTTTTTTTTCCGCCCATTCCTCAGCGTGTTTGTTCTTGAATTTTTCCCACATTACTTGTCGTCGTTTATTATTTTTTTTCTTTTCTGCTCTGTTGAATTTCTCCATGCTGTTTTAAAGACAAATTATGTAAGTGGAGTCATGAATCAGCTTTTATAGCTTTACATGAGTTTCTTAACGTCCCCACTCATCGGATTACACTGAACAACGCGATCATGTAGAATCAAGCAATTGGCTGATGTGTTGGCAGGAAAATTGTCATGAGATTTAAATTCTAGACGCATATCCACTGGCGCATTTTTCAACGACTCATTTTGTTTAAAACAATGAATGACGATAAGAGAAATATTATTTTGAAATTGATATTTACTTAAAAGACGCGCACGATCTTAACTATAATATGAATTCTGAAAACTAGCATACATGTCATATAACAATGCATACTGATTATATGCTATATCTAGATTAAAATTACCACAAGGACAATATTGTGAATTAAGATAGGGTATTACATTTCTTACTTTACACTGATCAAGCTTTTCTCAAATCTTGTAAGTATAAGTTTATGTTTAACATTAACAACTATTTTACGGTAGTACTCGGCGAAACCCTTAATCATACTAAAAGGGATTAATATAACAAAATTACCACTATCATCAGTTAGACTTGCCTCCTCTTGTTGAAGATCAAGCCAACCTGCATTCTGATTCCTCCGATTTTGATCAGGACTAAGCGTTAACTCGTTTTTCATAAGAGTAGTTAAACCTACATTTTTACACCCATCTATCTCCATAGCGTTTATCTCATATCTTAGTTCTTCGAATAGGTGTCAGATGTCGTTGTTTACTAATTCAGTATTCGTTGTTGCTCTCTTAACATCGGTTTCAACTTATTTCCCATAAACGTGTATGGAACTGCGAGATGGTAGCAGACATAGGTCCTGGTGCTGAATCGATATACGGACCTCATCACTATTACCATAAGTTGTAGATGTGTATGATATATGAGCAAGAGTCTCATAGTGCGCAATGGATTTGTCAAAGGTGACTGGAGATGGAATGCTTAGAACGTCTTCAATAACGATTTTTCTTTTTCCGCAGGCGGCAAAAGAAAGCACAAGTTATTTCCCATTACAAGCTATTACTTTCAGACCTATGCTTTTTAAGAACTGCTTGTTTTAATGTGTTAACGCTTTGGTGGTTTGTCGACAGCTGATCTTTCTCATACATTTGGGCTTATTTTTAAGGCTGACCAATCTTAGAGGTTCGTTGATGACTAAGCGTTCTCACTTTAGTTGATTTATTTATATAGCCTCGCCCAACTCTACTGTTGAGTACCATACCCATTTCAATTGAGCTGTTTTAGGTACAGTCTTATAGTTATAACTTCTCCAAGAAAATTAAATAAGCTACTTTCCTGATCGACAATGGGCACTTGAAGATGGTCTATGATTTTGGCGGTGATTAGTAAATATATTATTTGCGATAGAACTTCGATGATTTTGTATCCAGGGGGCACTGCGGGAAGAAATGCATGAATCGTGGGGACTTTATGTTGGTTAATATATGCTTGTGTAGTAGTATTGCACTCCACTCATAAGGCGTTTACTTTAAGAATTGCTACAGGCAGATCTGATTCGTGCTCGAAGTTAGCCTCAAGTTGACGTTTTGTAAAAATCCAACACTGATCCCAATGAGTCTTGGAGGCGAAAATCAATCGTCGCACTGTACTTGATTACACTTCGTAGCGTATTGTTGTTAGATTTCATACTACTTGTGATATTTTTCGATGATAGTTCGTTGCAAAGAAATCCTTCAATGCCGGAGATCTCGTATCTCCCCGTTGGTAAAGCTATTACCTTCTCTTTCACATGAATTTTATTATTGACAACATCAATGTTTGGTATAAAGTTGAAGGAAAGCAGCTCAACCAATCCTAGTACGTAATTTTTATGATGATAGTGTTATCGGTGAAAAATATTGCGCTTCAAGAACAGACGATGTTCCTGATCAACTTAATGTCTATGATTCTTTCATGACGATTTGCTATTGACTGATGGTACTCCAGTACTAAAATGCATTTATATAGGCTGGCGATGGATTTTTTTACAGAGAAAGCTCAAACAAAGATTGCCAGAGTTGAAAGTATCAAAATCCTGATATCTTCCATAATTACATTTGATAAAGTTAACACTAAGATATAGCATCAAATCACTCGATAGTTGTAAGATACGAAAACTGTCAAAATACGTCACGTTATCGCCTCGCTTTCGATAGGCGACCCGGTGAGTGCCAGGACCGTCCTTATCATCATGATTTACTATGGCTGATTGGTTGGAATGAGGACCATTAGCTAGCAATGCGTTTCTCATAAAAACTCCACGGAACTGTGGTATTTTAAAAATTTTTGCTTATTTAATAAGATTGTAGTCTGTGCAAGCTCAGTTTGGCAGTTCTACATGAAAAATTATCTATTTTTGCTTTTCCATTTTCCGAACCTTTTTCAGGCCTCAATTGTAGACCTCAACTACTTTAATGTGGTTTTAGGAAAAGTCCCTTTCTCAATAATAGCGCTCCGATATTTTCATTATGTCTCTTACTTTCATCTAATTGTTTTCGAGCAGATTTAGTCTAGTTCATAGCCTTGACAATTCCGGTTTTACCATTAGTAAAAGCCTATAGCACTTAAACCAGCTAACGCTGGAATCAGGTATGGCAAAAATCCTTCGATTTTTTGCGGAATAGGTAACACTCGAGGCATCACAACATTTTTTTACCACCAGCATTCTTCACAGCTTGCCGCACCCCATTTATCGCTAATCTTGTAACTTTTCGAGCACAATCACTTCAAACCATGATGTTCGAGGCACTTATAATCAAGCTTTTAAAAGTTATTTTCTTCATCTCGTCTCTTTTCTTACTAACTAATGATGATGATGATGATGATGATGATGATGATGATGATGATGATGATGATGATGATGATGATGATGATGATGATGATGATGATGATAATGATGGTGATGATAATGATCATGATGATAATGATGATAATGACGATAATGCCGACAACGATGATGAGAAAGATAATGATAATGATGATGATCATGACGACGATGATGATAACGATGATGTTAATGATGATTATGACGATGATGGTGATGATGATCATGATAATAATGATGATGTTGATGATGATGATAATGATCAAGGATATAAATGTAAAAAATGGTAGGTATAAAAAAGGATTTGACTCTTTTCCTATAAATATCACTTATACTCATTAAGTATGTTTTAGTCTCATGACTACCATCAATCAGTTAACATGGACGCTATTCGGGAGAAAAAACGCATTCTTCAAGAGGTTAAAAAGGCGAGGAAAGCTGTCGGACGCTAGTACCAATTGATAAAGTTTCAAAAAGAAAATTTTGAGAAGCGGATTGGTGAAATTTTCAAGCCTATTACTGATCCACTCCGTAACATTATCTACGAAACGAAAAAGGAAAATAGTGCACCGCAAAGACTTATATCTCCAGCTAGAGATCCTTCAAAGTCTATTAAAAGAGAAAAAAAATATATCGATACATCAATGTTCCACTCAGCCGGCAGTAAGAGTGATGATGATATTGCTCCTTCAGATGATACTATGAAAGATTATGATACAGTTATGAAAAAGAGTGATTATGACGATGATGATGATGATGATGAGGATGATAATGATGTGGGGCTTGATGCAAAAAAAAGTTTATCCATTAATCCATACTTACAAATAGTAGATAAAAAGGAGCCAGAGTTAGACCGCATTTATGGAAGAAGAAAAAGAAGACATATGCTTAGAAATTGACCCATACATTTTAATAATGATGAAATTAAAATAAATCATCGAAAGTACCCAATAACTGATGGATTAATGGAACTGCTCTTAAAGAAGCATCCTGCTAAAGTTCACTTGACACCAGACAGTTTAGAGAAATACAAACGAATTTTGGAAACTTTAAGCGCGCATAAAAGGAGATGCAATAAGAACGATCTATTCGTTCATACAACAGTAACAAACTTAATAATGTGATCGCTCCGTTGTTTAATCTCACCCAAACGAGTAGCAAGAAGAAAAATTGGTCTACACCTTTACATTGAATCGCTAGAACAAACACAGGAATAGATTACATTTATTGGAATGACCCTAACGAACTTGTCGATTGTTTACGATTACTAGTGGCAGAAACAACAGCCGGTAATCGAAGTCATATAAATGAAATTCATTCGATTATTGAGGAGATCCGTGAAACCAATATTATATATTGAGTCAGATTAATTAATTTGGCTTTAGTATCAAAATGAGCATTGACGTATTCGGACGTGCATCATCAGCTAAGTCTAAAGGTGGTGGTCAAGGTCCTCCTGGAATCGGAAACAAGCTTACAACAGATGGTCAATTTGACTTGCAAGATAAAAGATTGAGCAATGTTGCAACAGCCATTCAGCCTATTGATGCTGTGAATCTTGCTATTTTACACAGAGAAAAAAAATGTATATCAGATGAGCAAGATAAGACACGTATATTAATCAACGATTTGAGTGACGTTTCCTTGGAATCAATAGTAAATTTGCAGCGAGAAATAACTACAATTAAGAAGATTTTGGCTTAGATATCCAACATCACTTCTGAAGACAATTGAAAATATCGAGAGAGCAGTGGAAGAGCTCCATAAATCCGCAAGATGCCACTACCAACGTCGAAGGTTTGATATCCGAGGCTTGGATGAAACATGGCAAGCTGATCTAGCGGATATCATACCTTATGCTCGTAAAAATAAGGGTTCTAGATATCTTTTTACAGTCATAGATGTATTTCTCAAGTACGCATGTGATGTGCCCCTAGAGAAAAACTGGCGATGATGTGGGCGCAGCTATAAAGTCAATATCAACCGAAAGAAGAGTTCCAACAAATTTTCAAACAGATCGTGGTAAAGAGTTTTACAACACAAATATTTAAAGTCTCATGCAAAAGTATAATATAAAGTTTTACTCTACGTACAGCAATATCAAGGCGTCTATATGTAAGAGATTCAATCGAACTTTAAAGTATGCTATGTAGAAAAAGTTCAGTCTGCAAGGCAACTATAAGTGGACACATATTTTACAAAAATTGCTTAAATCATATAACAATCGAAAACACCGAACCACCGGCATGAAACCAAAAGATGTAATTGCAGATAATGAAGCCCAAGTATTACAAAAATTCAAATATGATAGCATCAAATTGAAGCCCAAAATCAAAGTCGGTAATAAAGTGCGTGTGAGCAATTCAAAACAAGAATTTGAGAAAGGCTATACGCTAAACTAGTCAATGGAGATTTTTACAATCATACGAGTACCAGCAACAAATCCAACAACGAACCATCTCAAGGATTATCGAGATCACCCTATTTCCGGAGGTTTCTACGAGCAGGAACTATAGAAAACGAAGAATCCAGACGTTTACTTCGTTGAGAAGGTTCTCCGAAGGCGTTGCAATCAAGTTTTCGTCAAGTGGATGGGCTTCGACAATACCCACAACAGTTTGATTAATGAAAATGAATTATAAAAAAAATTTCATAATGAAGTATAAGTATAAGTAAATTTAATACAATTTTTTTTTGTAGTTAATTTATGAAATGTAATAAATAAGTATTAAATAAATAGTCCAGATATAAAGATAACTGTTTATTTTTTCATTTATATCTACAAAATTCGGCGTAAGAAAATATTAAATTATTCCCATCATATGCAACAAAAAATTTGAACTTATTTACTGCTTTCAATAATGCATTAAAAAACGGTTCGTTTTCTAAGATAGCTGAAGATACTTTGTTCGACAAAACTATTAGGAATTCTTCTAATTCGGCGATGATTTCTGGTCCAAATTAAGTGTTCACCTTCTTTAGCTGGTCACTATGTAATGGTGATCCACTCCTATCTCGTTTAGTTTTCTTATCGGTAGGAAGCCATTGTTGGTGATTGCATAGCATATACACACACATATATAATTATAATTATGTATATGGGTGTGTGTGCGTGTATGTGTGTGTTGTTACAAAATATGATACTAAACTTATATACACCTGGACCGTTTTTACGCAGAAGAGGTAGGTGATGCAGACTCGCTTGGTGACTTCAGTTGGTCAAGTTCCGTCTAATTCTAACCTCTGCTTGAAAACAGAATGAGCTCTTTACCTCTACAAGACTATCGGTGTCTGTATATAAAAGTTAACACTGGTCTCCGAATTCTTTCTTCATAAAGACATAATGAAATCTGTATGCAAATGTCTTGGACAGGTCCAAGACACTCAGCCCAACGTACATTGGTTTTTTAATACAGAGGTCAGTGCGTAACAACTGTATGGCTTCAATATGCTCGTCAAATCTATTACAGCTATAAAAGTTTGGTCGTGATATGTATACTTCTGGTCCATATCGTCCCTCCCACTTGTTGACAAGCTTTACATCGACACGCTTCTTCTTGTTTGCCATCGTTTTACAATAAATTGCTTTATTAAATAACTTATATTGCATTTTCTAAAACTCATCCTTTGCATTTTGACGCTTTGCACTAATAAGATATATGTATGCTTTTAGCCATGGTTTCTGATTAAATTGTAAGACTCTATGAACTTTAGTTAATCTGAGACCCCGAATTAGAAAATTGTTTCAGGGAACGGTAGTGAATTATGTAGCGGTTTTTGTCGTGCAGCGTAGTCAACGGCTTATCCTGCATTGATCCCGGAGGTGCTATGTGCTCAGCACAGAAAGGCAGGTCTTTGTGAGCATCATGCTTCAGGATACTCAAGATCTACTTCAAGTATGTAGCCTATTTCGGAATCATCTGCAATATTTCGAATATTTACAGGACTTACGTTCTGCGTCCATTCAAAACCACTGTAAGGTAATGGTTGGGTCAAAGCCTAACCATACGAATTGTTGACATCATAGTACATTAGGTACTTTTCATTTTCATCAGGTTGATAGCCTTCTCTAATATACTGATTATTAGCTTTTGCGTAACGGTTGGAGCATTGGCTGACTCTACCTCGTATACCACGTTCTATGAACATCACCGTATCAATGTCCGTCAACAATTCCAATTTAATCTGATAAAATATCAAGTTATTAGGATCTCTACATAAGTAACACTTTTAATTTAATATTCTCCTTTGCATAATTTAACATAGCATCCCATGTCAAGCCAGGTGTCGTATAATAGTGGGCTGGGTCCAACTCGTATATTTCGAGACAGTTATATCTAAAGTCCTCAAATACTTCGACTAGTAGAAGAACATCAGTCTTTAGATACAGGTCAGAATATTGTCTAAGTGTCTTGATGTTAAATGTATTCCAAACGTTTTTGGCGTGCTCATACTTATCATCAGATACATGAGACTCATATAAGCTGCTGTAGAAATCATCTTGAGAAGGAAGAGACTCCTCTTCGAGCTTACAAAAAGATGAGATATAGTTGCATGGAAAGACTCCTTTTCTTTTTAACAAATTAATCTGGTCATGCAGGTATTTATCATCCTCGGTAAATACTTTCTCTACTATGTTGAACTTTTCTAGGTATGATGATAATGTATCTAGAGACGAGGCCATAAATTTAAAGGAGTAGATGAAGCGAAGGTTTATGTCAGTTCCCTTTAATGAATTTCGTGAAAGATATGCATTTTCCTTTCGTTTGCAGAAGAAGCTGCACTCGTCTGGGAAAGCATATCTTAAACTTCTTTATAAAAAGATGTAAATGGTAACCACTTCAGTTGTGGAAAACCACAGGTATCACTTTTAAGTCTTGATGATTCAGGTTACGTGAGCTATGTGGGGGGGCCACGATATCTGAAAATAATACATAATTGATAAAATTATATTGAAAATAGTAAGATCACAAAAGAAAATATTTTTAGTACTTATTTTCCCGTAACATGTCAATGGTCTCGAATCTTTTTATGTTTAATGTTAAAAGGCTTATTGCAAATGTGGCAGAGACTGGCTTTGTCAAACTCAACTCTTTCCCCGAGTGTTAAGCTTAACATTGACCTTGGATTTTTATATAATTCTTGCAATTCCAAGGGGAGTAAGTGGAGGTTATTTACAAACCACTAAGCTGGTGTTTTATCATCTATTCCACTTTGCCTGTAGCTCTTGTATTGCAATTTCCCATCATCATAACTGAATTTTATGAAAAATCCAATGCTAAATGCTTTATGCTGTTGATACGCACGATCACTCTGTACAGGTTTAAATAAGCATTTAAAATGTAAAGCACTCTATTTTTGTGAATAAAATGCTTGAACTAGAGTATATTATCTGCTCTGTTCTTTCGTGGAAGCGTTGTATTGGAGGGATTACCATTCGTGCAATCAGATTCATGTTCTTCTAATTTCTCAGCAGTCCAAAAGAAGTGTAAACATCGATCACATACGAATGACTTATGGTCGTGAAAATACGTCTGCTTGTTTATGAGGCGAGATAGATTTTTTTGAACGTTGTGTTGACTATACTTGATATTTGCATCCTTTTCTTCTTCATCTTCATCTATAGAATAACTTTTGATGAGAAGTAAATTCACATGTTTATCTTTTCCTGTACAGTTACATGTCTAGGAATGACGGTATACGTATTACCTTTTTTCTTCTTTAAAAAGTCTAAATTAGCTTAAACATCATATAGTTTTTAAACTTTTCAATTTGTCTTGGATCAACAAGAAATTCAATGTTTTAGAATATAAATTTATTTTTATACTGTATATATTTTGAAATGCGATTTGCATTTTTTTCTGCTGGATGTAATGCTGATAGTGCGGCCCATTTAAAGCATTGATTATCACTATTCATAACATTAATACAGGCCGACTTATTTTTCACACATACAGGTAAGTCGATGAAGGAACTACCTCTCATCGGATTAAATTTGTTGATGTTCAGCTCAATGTTGAATATTGATCGTAGAGACCAACCAGATTCTGTTTCTTAAAACTCCTCCACATCTTTTTCAAAAGGCTGTTGAAAATTAAGCACAAACCACTTATTTAAATCAGTTGTAGAGCAGATAACTTTTGATTTCGTGTTAAAATGTTTCACGTCAAAACTCTCTACATCATCTTTAACTATCGCGTAGTCTGCAGCTGATACTGTGTTTATCTTTAAGTTTTCTAGCTGTTCGAGAATCGTCTGTCCTTTTTTTATGAACTGTCTCTTAGCACCATTAAAAAATTTGTGTGGATCTAAATGTTTTAAATTTGCAATTACAACTGTTTTAATACGATTTTCAAAAGCACTATTAACATCATCTTAACTAATAGAGTTCTTTTCCACTACTAGTGCCGCTATTCCAGAGCCTACAACATCTGACACAAAATCACTCGGTTCATTTTAAATCAGTTCGGCTGCTATTGCAACTTCAGACTGAGTATCACTAGAGGCTGCTAGAAAATCTTCCGGTTAATTTTCAAACACTTTCACTGATTTTACAACTTCTAAGCGGTCCTGAAGCAGTTGTACAATGGTCTTCACAAAGGCAATAGTAGCTTGCAGTTTATGCCTCTCCTCCACTGATAAGTTAACTTGTCGACCGAAAATATTTGCTCTTTGCAGAGTAACATACCCATGGTTTAAAAGTCTTTGTATATGGGCAGCAGCCTTAGTCGTTATTTCAAGTTTTTGCACATTATTATATGCTTGCAATAATGCATTAGACGTATCTTTGAGCTGCTGCGTGGAAGCCATAATAAACTGCAGCGAGATAGAATGTAACGCTCCACAGCGTCGGCGTTAGCAAAATTATAGTGGAGTTGCTCTATGATGCTCATGGCTCGAGTTAACGTACTTAACTGCACCGTATGCTTGTAAATATATTTTATACTGGTCTGTCTCTACGAAAGAAATAAGAGCGGTGGCTAGCGGTTGTATATAAAGAGATCGCATATCGATGTAGGTGTTAGTTGGCTGATAATCGTGCCACCGTTGAGATGACTTAGTACGTGGTCGACGTTCTCGGATTTAAGACCACCCTTAATAAATTTATTTTAAAAGAGGTGGCTATTATTACTTTGAAGGAAAATGGTACACCATCAGTATTTTTCTTCAAGCACCCATATACTTGGGCACAGCTTTCATCTAAGAACAAGTGTAACAATCGTTGGTTGGAATGCAACTATCATGGTCTGCGTTGGAGCTCGGGAGAAGTGCCCTACGAGGACTCATGTGCAACCTTTAGATCTATTATCGAAGAGGATAACGTCATTTATGTGAAAGGTCTCGAAAAATCGAAATGGCTACAAGCAGTAATATTAAATAGGTATAGAGCTCAAGTAATCAATACAATCCCCTACGCATGCACAACTGTAAAAATTACTTTTGTTATAGGTATATTCATGAAGTTAAAGAATATTTATCTTTGAAAAAAATGGGTATAGATGATGGTAATCATACATTCGATTCATAAGTGCACAAATAATACATTCGATTCAGCACATTGTACTGCGAAGAATGCCGCCAGTTAAAAATTGGCTATTACAAGAACAGCAACGACCAAATGATATACTTACCTTGATGTACACCCAAGGGACGTTAATCCTTTCCCCGCACTTGCCCTAAATGGCAACATGGCATATTGTCTTCTCTTGATGAATAAGAGATGGCGATAGATCT
>JAPYYV010017829.1:0-11963 GCA_030522625.1 Copidosoma aretas | reverse complement strand
CCCCCAATAATATTCCAAAGCCCCCGCGCGCGCGAGAGAGTCTCCCGCCATCGGAGGACGAGCCCGCGCATACCTTCTCGTCCAAGGCCTTGTGGTGCTCGAAGAGGCTCTTGAGGGCCTTGAGCACCTCGACTTCGGACGAGACGCCGGACTGGGCGGCCGCCTGGCGCTTCACCACGGTCATCCTCAGCGAGCGCTCGTGCCGCGAGACCAGGCATTCCAGGTGTTCCAGCAGGAGCTGAAACAGACGCGATCGGTGGTGCTCGTACATATGTACACATGTTATACACACAGCTGTGGGACTTTTCTCCTTCGTCGCATCTTTTGACGGGATGGTTCGTCGCGGACAACGACTCGTCGCTCGTAACAGCTCTTTTTGCTCGGCGAGAGCTTTCGCGCGCTCGCGAGGAACGACGGGTTGTTTGCGGACACCTTGTACTTTCTTCCCGTCTTTTTTTTTTACATTTTGCTCGGACCTGCAGAGGTTTAGGGGGTGTACGGAGCGAGAAATGCAGGGAACAGATAGTGCGTCGGTCGAGCGAAGAAACATGTGCGCATACCTGGGGGAAGAACCAATTAAAATTTTTTTTTTTTTTAGTACACAGTCCTATGTTCCATCCTCCATATGATATTATGGATATCTGAGGTCCAATGTAGTTTAGGTTCGAGTGAAAATTAAATCCATCTCTCGTGGATTCTTTTCGATGAATCGTCGTTGTTAGATTTCAATTTTTTAAAAGTTTTTAAAAAAATTCTTTGGTTGAGATTTCCGTTTGATTCGTAGTTTTTTCGAAATCTAAATATATCATAGAAACTGATGAATAAAAGAACAAAAACGTTTTCAGCTATAACTTTCAATATGTTCATCCTCGTGATTGCTGCGTACTCGATGTAAATGGGAATATTTTTTTTAGTGGTCGATGCAAATGTACCTAAAGAAATTTTCCCATACAAACGCGATATTCACATAAACATGCCATCATTAAAGACAGGTTGAAGTTGTTACATCGCGCTTCTCTGTTGCCATAATTACAATACGTAATATCAACCGCGACGACGACGACGACAACAGCGGATGCAAGCTAATTACGAGAGCAAGTTACGTTTTAAATTAGCCGGAACGAGCTGTAGGCAGGAGGAGGGTCGTTAAACCGTTTTGTCATCGCGCTATAGAATATATTATAATACTGTGTCCGTGTGATGGCTCTCTTTCGGGATTAATATAATCACGGCGAGTAGATTATTATTATTATATAAAATTACACAAAATCAATGGTAACACAAGCGACAACTTTTGCAAAACATTTTTTAATTCAATTTTATATTCAACTTATATTTTGTATTGTTTCGATCGAAGCGCGAATACGTAAAATATAAGCTGATAAAAGCACGACTCACTCGACTATTGTGACAATCATGCGTAATGGCTGACGATTCGTTATTGTAGCGTAGTTGAGCGAACAATTAAATAGCCAGGAATATATAAATTCAACGAAATTCACGACAACAATCATGCAGCGAGTCTTGCGACGATTTCTCGCAACAGGGATAATAAAGGGGGAAGAGAAGAGAGCAGCGTCGGTCGATTGAGTAACGTCGAGGCGTGTATTATTATGTACAGGTGTATGTATAATATATCGAGCGATCCGTGCTGGCGGTAAAACTTTTATGCAGTATACATATAGCGGTTGGCTGCAGAATCTTTAGATAATAGGTATACTGCGGGCGGTACCTGTTGTGGTCATGCCGATCGACATCGCGATCCTCGAGAGATCTGATGTATTCAGAGGCGGAACGCATAGATTTACAAACAAAAACAAATTAGACCGGCGGGTCTTTCGTAAAGACGAGGTTTGCAATCTCATACTCAGTAATGTTAATAGACACACTCTGAAAACGAGCTGAATTACGGTGCAAAAAAAAAAAGACAATGGCCGCGTCGTTCAATGACGAGGAACAAAAAAAAATGATAATCAAGTAGTGGGAGTAGACAATGGTAAGTGATATGGAATAAAAAGAGAAAACAGTCGTACGCTGGTATTATTATAATAATAATGATGATAATTAATCAGCGCAGCTCCTCACCCTCGTGTTGTTGCGCTCCGCCTTGAGCTCCGTGATCTCCTCGTCCTTCTCGTGTATGCTCTCTCGCGCTGCCGCTAGTTCTTTCGTCAGCTGCGAGTATTCCTGCGAACATGACGTGAAGAACGTACACTGTCGTTAGCTGTTTTTATTTGGAGAATAACAAAAAATTATTTCATTGATGCATAATTATGTTGTTATTTTGACGTGTGGTACTTGTATGTATTACCAAGCTCGACCAAGATGGTACAAAAAATATGATTGTTACGTGATGACAAGGGTAGATATTTTTTACGCAGCGATTACTATTCTTACAGAAACTTCAATTTTTAATACTCGATTGATCAAGTATTTGATGATTATCAAGCGCTGATTAGAATTCAAAGCCTAAGCATTTTTCAATAAATCGATGAAATATGCAATAGAAATTAGACACTCAAACGTTTCCTTTCGGTCAAAACACTCTTACATTTAGGATATGGTTTTTGTACAGGAGTTTGAGCCTAGCCGAGCTTTTTCGAGTTTGGGCTTGCACTTTTTTTTAAAATCCACCCCATTACTGTCAAGTAATTTAATTTATTTGAACGTCTCCAGCTGATCGAACACCGGATTCAAAAAAGCTCTTACCATCGGCCGTACGTATAGGTAAATATAGTAAATACATATTAAAAAGTTAGAAGTAGATACTACTTATGTCTTAATCGCACACCTTAAAACCTTCAGTTGAAATTGCTTTTGCTGATAAAACGTCTACCGGCCATAATAATGACGCCTAGCTCACAGTAAAATTCCCGTTCGGTGCGAACAGTTCTTGCGAAAAGTACACAATCACAAATAAAAAAAACAAAAAAAACCGACATACCTCCGTACGTTGAAAGATGTATTTAACGGCTCTCAAGACGCTCACCGGTCACAATCCACAAGAAACCGCAGTTAGGTGCTTATACGCATTTTTTCGACCAAACAACCGCATTTTTCACCACGAGAGCCCCTGTGTGGAAAACAGGTCGAATCGACACTCCTTCTTCTTCCTCCTCTTCTTTAAACGCGCGTAAATCGACGACGACGAGACAGGAGTACTTTTAGCCGAGCCGCGGCCGTTAATAAACTACGTTACATGCCTGTGCCATTGCAACGCAAACTCACAGTCGGAGTATATTAGTCTCGTTGGAACTCTCAAATAAGCCGATCTCCACACGTGAGTGCTAACAACGCGTCCGTATATATATATAAGTCGCACTCGTGGCTCTCTCTCTCTCTCTCTCGCGGCGCGTTAATGCAAAGGCTCCGAGGCTTGAATTTTTATTACTGCCGAAGCGCGACGATATCGGCGATAACGCTCGGGCGAACATAAGTGTGCGCGTTATTATTCGCCCCGACTGTTAATTGAACGTTATGGTTGTAATGAACGTCGAGAGCTAGAGAGAAAGAGAGAGATGAAGTTTCGAGATCGCACGGAGAGTCAATAACTCGTTTCGCGCTCGTGCATAAATTAAACGGACGGTGTCGATCTTGGCTGCAAAGGTATAATGCAAAAACGTTGGCTCTTAGCGCGCGTGTTTTATTCCTGCGGGCACGTATATAAATATCGGTGTATTGGAGAAAAAAAAAAAAAAAAAAAAGAAAAGTTGAACAATCGATCGGACTCTCGCCGCGGCATCGGTCTCGGCTCCCTCGACGCTTGGTCGTTCGTTGAGTAGGTGTGAGTTAATGTGTGTGCAAGACACGCGGATACGATTTTTCTTTTCAACATAATTACGATTCAGCTATACGAGTGTAATATTTTTATGTCAAACGCGCGCAAGTTTATATTTTTCACTATGCTGCAATGCATCACAATGATGAATTGCCCACGTCTGACGGTTGAAACACATACATATATTGGGAAAGTGGAAACATAATATATATTATGTTTATGTGCACGTCGCTGGCAAAGATCATAGTTTATTATTGCAATGGCATGTGGTTTGAATTAGTCGAATGAAAAATCTTTTCCGTCACGCTAAATTTTCACCCTCATACGCAGATCAAAAACGTCGTCGTTTGAAGTGAGGTGTAACAACAGCTCAACAACAACAACATCAAAGTCTTCCTTCTTCTTCTTCTACACCCCCATTGTAATCTTAGGATTCTCGTTTTTCGGGGCGCTTTGCTCGTACTTTTGCACACACTGCGTAAGATACTGTTACGCACACGCGTGCAACGTGAGCTCCCAAGCCGGGGGGAGGAAGAAGGGTATAAGTCACTTACTTCGTCGTTTAGGGGGCAGCGTATCGTATATAGACACTCGTGCAGCACCAACGCCACCAACTAAGGTAAGTACAAGGTACCTAGAGCAACGTTAAAAGTCCATAAGCTGCAGTTTGGATCGTACGGAGCGAAGCTTCCTTTGTCCCCCTTTATACTCTGGTCTATTTGAACAGATCGAGTTTCGCTTATTGACGTTCTCTCTCTCTCTCTTTCTCTCTCTCTCTCTCCTCCCTGACTTTAGCTCTCTCTCTGCTAACGGCTGTGATGGTGGTGGTGTGGTGGTGGTGACCCTTGTCTGCACTATCTATCTACACCAAGAGTCGTATACTACTACTATTGTCCGATGCGAACATTCGAACTTTGTCCACCTCTTTTGCACTGGCTCCTTTCGTTCCTCCCTTCTCGCACCAGCACCACCACCATGAATGGGCTGAACTGTACGCTTTAGAGTTTGATCATTGACTTACTTCGTTTTTGCTGCTGCTGTCCTTAGTTTCTAATCAGTCGGGGGAGTGTATTTATTTTAACTCGATGATCATCAGCAAAGTTAATTTTATCATCGCAAGTAAGCAAAACAAGTTGTTGATCAAAAAAGCGAAAAATTATCAGAATTCCTACACGAAAATCGCTGATAAAACTTTGACGATTACGTTTGGAGGTTGTTAACTACAGCTTGTGCAGAGTACAAGCGAGTATTAATAACACCAGAACACACAAACAGAAACTCGACGGGGCTGTAATGGACGGGGGCCTCGTTAGTAGGGTATTGTGTAATTCCAGGGCGCCGTTACAGCTACGTTAAATTTCTGTTCGGTAATGAGGATTGTCCGCACAAAACTTGACTGCGGTCGCCGCCGCTTGATTGTACTTGAGCCAAGATGATGGCGTCCCAAACTATCATCGAACCACTTGTAAGTATAAATGGGGGTGAGAGAACTGGTCAAAAACTCCCCGAGTCACGCGACCCCGTCCAGCTATATATCTCGAGGGTCGAGTAAAAGAAAGAGTCAACTAAGATTTTGGTCGAAGAGGGTGTTAGTTCGAAGTTTGTCTAAAGATAGTGTCAGTTAAATTTTTGTGAAAAGAGAGGGCCAGTTCAATTTTTAATCAAATAAGGTATCAGTTCGGAAATTTTTTTTTCATACATTTTACAGTGGCAACATTGTTTGCAGAAATCACTGTCTGACTAATAAGGGGGGAAGGTCCCCAGGTGATAAGCGCAGGAAAAAACATTATTAGGTAGAAAATGTTCCTTTTGGTATCCACAACAAAGAAAGACCCTTCCTATAAGCCCTACTTTTTCAATATATTTGAGCACCGACTAATAAAAGTTTTGAATTTTTGCGATATTTTACACCACGTTCCACACGCAGTGAAATTAGATTTTTATAAGGAGATTCGGGAGTATCATTCAGTGAGGCGAGGAACGGGGAGTCCCCCCGGCCCGCGCAGCTTGGTCCCCTTTACCGCGCACCCCCTCGTGCACCCTACGAACTCTATATTTTGCTTACGTTTAGCATTGCGTTGTTTAAAATGCACTATAAGATGACTTAACATTTTACTCGCTGAATCTTGAAACAATACTTCATACGTAGGTATGGTTTTCTTAAATATCTTTGCATTTTCCATTAATATTTGTCCATGTAAACGATAAATCGAGGTTACGTTCCATAATAGCCTATGTTATTGAAAAAATTCATATAAGTTCTACGTATTCCAGACTATCAAGAAAAATCAATATCATTGTGAACTCTGCATTTTATCATTACTCCCGAACGTCCTTAACTTCTCTTTTATTTTAATTGACAAATCACAGACTATTTCATCCGATGGTTATTCTTTAATATGTTCTTCGAAATAAAAGAGAGGTTAAAAAAATATCTAATCACACTGCGTGTGGAAAATAAGAGTGAAAAATCGCAAGAAATCAAAACCTTGAGTTGTCAGTGCTCAAAATTATCGAAAAGTAGTGCTTAGGATTGGTCTATCTTTGTTGTGAGTATCACAGGAACATTTTCTACCTAAGAAGGTTGCTCCTTGCGCTAATCACCTGGGGACCTTCCCTTGAAAGTCCATGTAATGTACACGGAGAGAAATTTTGGACTGTAAAAGCTCGCATACTCATTGGACTCTTACAGTTCGATATAATAATAAGGCTCCTGCAGCCTGTTGATTGGAATCATACAGTTTGATGCAGTCCGAGCTTTAAGAGCCCAAACTTTTGGACTCTTTCGTGGCAATCTCGAGGCTCATTATTGGCTCGTAGCCCGAGAGTAGGTGAAGCAAGTTATTACATGTATACAGCTAAAGGTGGATTTTGACGGGAAGTTAAAAGCAGCGTCTAGCTTTCTGCGTCCTTAGATTTTTTTTCCATACTTTCAAATCTACAAATTTGTGTGAGCAAAACTGCAGCAGCGCGCAAAAAAAGTAGGCGTTCTCGGCAATGCCGATAAAGAGCGCGCCCCCGCCCTCCCCCCCTCCCCCCCTAAAACATGAATAAAGCAATCGCCACCAACGTATATAAGCTGCCGCCGCACAAAAACAAGCCTCGTCGCACGGGGGAGAAAACCGGCCAGCGTCACGCTGCATAATTTTATACAATCGCTTCCGCGAATCCCGATACTTCATCGGCCAGCATAAATCTTACGTGCTTTCCACGGCGGCTTCTTCTCTGCGTCCACTTTTGTCGTTTGATTGACGAGCCTGCGACTTTCTTTCTCACATGGATGCACCGAGGAAACTTATTAGGGTTACATCCGCGTTCATCTCGGCGGCTAATCGCTGCGTTGGCTGTAGGCTATGGTGTTTAGGGCCCTCCCTTATTGTCGAGGCCAATTTATTTGCTGCTCAGCTTTATTTCCTTGTTTTCATCCAAGACTGTTAAGCAGTTGATGTATATTACATTGATATGATTCTACTGCGTTTTATGTTGTGAATCGTCGGTAATGAGGCAATAAGATTGCAAAATGCGTGCTAATCTAACCAGCTTAAATGAAGGAATACATTTCTCTTTGAAACTAAACGATCAAAAGTTTAACTCTTTGTCGATAAGTGCAAATGCCTAATATACGTATATACAGAGTCGCAGTGAGGTTGAATAACGATGCGTGCGTGACCACAGGCGTAGTTAATTAACACAAATTAACCGAAATCATGATTGATCAGATTGATTGTTGTCAGATATTGGCACTTTTAAATGAGGTAACATATTCTGCTGAATTAATTAATTAATTACCTGCCCAAGCGTGCAAGATTATTGGGTTTGCCCGCCTAATCAATGTACTGTATAAATTGTTGATTATTATAAATTCAAGTCTTTTAGGTACAAAAAGGAATTATTTTTTTGTAGCTCTATAAAAAGTACCATCCAACATTTTTCTTCTATCTTGGGTTAACTGAGAAAACAGCTTTACTATTTTTAAATGAATAGTTGTATTCGTATATTTTACTGATTTTCTCATACGCAATGAGTTTAATTTATCACTAATAATAAATAAAGATACTTAATCAAATTGCACGCACGTCTATACGAGATAATAATCAAAGTAGAAAACTCGCGAAGCTGGAGCGAGTACGCGGATGGATCTGTATTCCCGAGAAAACTTTCGAATTCCTATACGACTGGAAGTCACTGAGCAGCGGCACTTTCTTTGACATCAATACGCGAAATGAACTGTATACGAAGAGTCAAAAAAAAAAAAAAAAATGAAAAGAAAAAGAGATGGAAAAGCACGCGAGATATGCCTTCCAGGGGTCTGATTTAGCACTTCAATAATCGAAATACCGTTCGAGAGTTTACCGTCACTTTCCTCCACAAAATCGAAGTCACACACGAAAAAAAGTTTCGTAAATGTTACTAAGCCTTCTTCCTGCGCGTACAGTGACGGTAAACTCTCGAATGGTATTTCGATTATCGAAGCACTAAATCTGACCCCAGCTCTCTCTTGAATTTTCCCTTTTGCTCCCTTCGCTATCAGTACCATCGGCATCATTTCTAGCTTCAATCAACCCTTTGAGATCACGCTTTTGCTGCAGAATCCTATCAGCGTGATAATATATTCTTTCAAAATTGTTTTCCCTCATTGGACTTTAAACTATTAGATTGAAGATTTCAACCTACGTCTTTCTTCAAACTGAATTTTCTTAGTTTAAAAATACAATGTTCTAGATCCGCTTTAATTTAGTTGGTCATATTATATGATGTTTGATTCAGATAAAATATTGTAGATTTGTAAATGTATACTTAAATCTGCAATCAATAAAACTTTGTTTGTGATCCCAGAAATTTATAGTGAGGAGCAATGTCAACATAATCATTATTAGTTTCCATAATCAATTGGATATTATAACTTGTTAACGAGATGATAATGCACTCAACTGTACCGGCACGTAGGACAAGATTCAATTAAAAGTTTCTGAGACGGCTGTAACGACCGGGAAGTAACGATGAACTTGGTATTTATCAAAATTATAAGCTCTATTAATATAGTTAGTACGTATTGCCTGCAGCGATTAAGTCAGTGATTTTCTACTCCAACAACATTTAACATTAAAAATACACGATGACGTTACTAATTTCTTTACATTGATATTCGCTTTATCCACCTTAAGGCAATCTTTGAACAAAAAATCCAATTTATCCTCTCCCACAGTGCTTTACGGTGACAACCAACACCTAAACGAACGAAACCTGAACGGAAGCACCGCAGGGCGTGGGAGAGCTGTTGCAGGGAAAAATGTCCTCCCATAATCGTCCGGCAATCACCGGCCGTGGAGAGTCGCTTACGGATTTATTGTTGCGCAAGGGCTTTCCGCGCCATCGAACAATTCTATAAAGAATGGCCGGTAGCGATAATTAGTTGTATCGAACAGTTTGTGTGTACACGGGATTGATCGTGAAAGCACTGGAAACTGAGTGGGCGGTGAGAGAAAGGGAAAAGGGTGGCGAACGGATGAATCGATCAGGTATCGGCAAGGGAGTACAATCATCAGTCGGTGCTTGTGAAATAGAACTGCAGAGGTGTATAATATTTTGAACAAAGCCTCAAAAACTCCTTGAATTCTATTTTGGTTCTGGAAATCCATTTACTTATCAATTTTTCTCTGTATCGAAGTAATAATTCGTTATTCGACCAAAGTTGAACTCCTAGCGTTTGAAGTTAGGTTTTCAATCATCTTAATTGTTTAGTTGTATTTTTTATTTGCACTGCAATGGAAAATGACGAAGTTACAAAGGTGTATTTAATGACGTTTACGTACAAGTGCTCGGATAGCAGTGGTTTTTTAAAAAATTCTTTTACAATTAGTAGTCGATCATACCATTCGAATTTCGAAAAATTTGCCATTTTCACCTTGTCCCCCTTTATCGTCACCCGATGTCCTAAATATTAGTCTTTCAGATGAATCAGATGACAAGAGACTGATTCGTTCATCATCATCATCGGTTATAAAGTTAGCGTCTCGACAGGTGGCAAAATAATCATCACCGTCAGCTGCTGATAAGTGCACTTTTCTCCCCCTCGACTCCGCACTACTCCGCAGATGTTACACATCTCGGGCGTAAGTAATCTTCGATACGCGAAGCGAAAAAAAAAACACCTTGCGTAACGCGCCGTTCGCGTTCGCTGGCAGAGATCCGTCGCGCGCGTGTTGTAGGATACGGGTTTCCGCGGGTACGCGTGAAAGGCCGTCTCACGCGCGCAGAGAAAAAGAAACACCGGGTTGGTACACAATGACACAGTTACGGCCCGTCACGCTGCACTGTTCCTTTTGCGCCTGGAACGACCTTCGATTGCGAACACAGTGCACTCTTTTTCTCCCTGCCGTATCCTGCCTCCCTCTAATCTTCGATTCTCTCACTCTCCCTCTCTCTTTGTACAGTTTTTGCCATTGCACGCGACGGTAAAAAAATCGAAGAACAACACTTTAGAAGTCAAGCAGACGCTTGCGTAGTTTTTCTGCTTTCGAAAACTTCACGTATCTCTCTTGATTTCTGTGGGTAAATTAGATAACGTAAAAAATCAAAATTAAAATATATATCCTCCATCAAACGAGAATTTTTCACGGTGATGACAAAGCTATCTCGATAATGAGATGCTTTTTGAGATGAAATTCCCCTCACATGCGTATTCATGAGTATCGAGTCATAATTTACTTTCTATACATTTATTATTTTTCTCGAACACGCATGCATAAAACTTTAAGCTCACAAATGAAGATCACATATAATTAAAGATAGCTCAAGCATACAATAATATACGATCTCTATAATTATATTCATAAATACGTCATGTATAATTCCACAGAATCTTACAACGTGTTACCAGGACATTGTCGGGACGCCCACACTACTCGATCCCGTACACTACAATAATATACAATACGAAACGATGCGTTGTTGCGTCAACGCAACTTACAACCATATAATATATAATATACACGCGGCCTCGAAGATATGGTAAACAAATTCCTGCGTGTACGCGCGAGCTGCATGCAGGGACTTATTGAAATTCCACCATCGACGGTTCAACACATGTAAACTCCTTTATTTCTCTCTTTCTTCCTCCTTATTTGACTTGCATGCATCACTGCAGTGCAAGAGTCCGTTTAAAATAATGTATCCTGCACTGCAACGATACTTATTTTTGTTGCGTTTAAGAAAATTTAGTTATTTACCGAATTTTTCCATCATAAGCATACGTTGGCATCGTAAATAGCTTACTGACTGTTACTATAAAGTATAGTCATATACTGGTTTCATTGGAGGCGTAAACTATGAATGTTTGCTATCATATTTGCCCCTGCGGTCTATTATACGCTGTTAAAAAAAATCGGATTCTCTATACTCAGTAGGCAGGTTGTCATAAATGCAGCTTGAAAAAGTGTAAGAAACAATTAATTTGACTTGTCACCTCGATCGAAGAACCATACGCTAAATTGCTCCTCCTCTTCACGAACGGACGAAACAACAACCCATCAGGTAGCCAATAAACTTAAATGTCAAGAACAATACGAATCAACTCAATGTGTATATGAAGTGAGACTATCTTTGTTGTTATTATTAATTTTTTGTTCATTCAACCATTCATTCATGTGACATAGTAAGAAATCTGGGTTGCGCGCAGTTTCCGGATCATTTGGCCCAAATTTCTCACGACCCCCTTATCCGCCGAACGATCTCCAGGATCTACCCCTGATGCTGCTACTACTACTACTACTACTACTACTACTACTACTACTACTACTACTACTACTACTACTACTACTACTACTACTACTACTACTACTACTACTACTACTACTACTACTACTACTACTACTACTACTACTACTACTACTACTACCACTTACTGGCGGAAACTGCAGCTACTTCCACGCGGTGGGTAAAATTACCAATAAGTACGTATCATTCCAGCTCCTGCATGCAAAATAGTAAAAAGAGAGTGAGCGTATTTTGTCATCCACCGAGAGGCGCTGCACACAACGTCCACCAGTAAAAGAGAGAGAGAGAGAGGTAGTATAGAGGTTTCATTCATGAAGAGGCGCCGCGCGCGCCAGCGAGGGGTCTATACCGCTATTGATCGACGCGCGCTCCAAGTCTCTCCTCTTGTCCGTCCGGTCCGTCGTCGTCG
>JAPYYV010017824.1:0-10287 GCA_030522625.1 Copidosoma aretas | reverse complement strand
AGTCTTAAGAAAGTACCTATTATGACAAATTTAGTGTGCAATCGTTATTTAAAATGTAATCGGCTAATATGTGACGAGTGTTTAGTTATAGGTACTGTTTAATTATAGGGGCACTTACCTTACTAATCAATTCTACGCCTCATAAGCTTTAAATTATTTTTTGTCATATCATCGAAAATATATTCTAACTCTGTATGAAATAATCTTACAGTTATATTAGGTATATCGTTTGGTAAAGTGTTTTCGGAAAGTCTTTTAATACATTTTTAATTGCCTTCCGGATTACATGTAATAGTGCTTAATAAGTCTGGTCTACCACATTTTCTCATAATTACCATTGCATCATGATAATGCTGTTGCATGTACCATGTTCCGCCTGTATACTTTGAAGGTGAAATAAAAAGATTTTCTATGCTATCTTTTATTTTAAATTTTTTTTTGATATTAGATGCACTATTTAAAATATGATCTAATAAACCTTGATAACATTGAATACGTAAATTTTTAATTTTTATTTGATCCCTTTCAACCATAATATAAGCATGTAAAAAAGAATCGTTGTAGTAATATTACTATTATCAATAAGAGATCAAATATATTTTTTGGACTATAAGACATTATGTGTATGGAGTATTGTAACAATGAAATCATTTTATTATTTCTATGCCAACCAAAATAATTTTTTAATGTAACATAATTACTATAACAATAACCAATAAGTGTGCGTGTAATGGTGTTTTTTATCTAAAAAATGGCATCAAACATAGTACTTAATTAAGACAGTCACATGTCTGGGGGTTGGCGCGCGAATCGCGCAGAGGGGCGAAGCCCAACTTGTATATATATATATATAGACTAGTGGTGCTTCGCTTCCTGCGCGCCCCGCGTGCCAACCCCAAAACAATTTTTTTAATGAAAATTAATTCAAATGTACTTTAGAAACTTCTGAAACATCTCTCACAGTTTTGTGTAAATTAAATAATATTCATGATTCATCATTACCTTTAAATTTTGTATATTGTTTAGAAAACTTTATTTTAATAATAAACTAAATTTTTTGTGTAATCGAAAAAACAATATAAGACAGTGCTATTTGGCGACTATATATTTTTTTATCTATCATAAATTGTTTTTAAATAATTGAATATTTAATAAATGGAAAGCATGACATTATTTTAGGATTAAGAAACATTGAATACAACCACTTATTAATTTCTGCAAGTTACTGCTATCGCCTTTTTTTTAACAATTTTCTTTTGTTTTATATCTTTTATAAAACGATTTGCTTTATGTTGCCATTATAATCAAGATATTTTTATGCATGTTTTTTACTTTTGGAAAACATTGTAGTTGATGATGTTTAAAAAAAAATAGTCTTACTATTTTACAGAATGTTTTATTGATTTTAACATTAAGCAAATACCAAAAAAACTATTTTAAAGTTGTATTCATACTATTTTTTTTTTTTTTTTTTCTTTACAAATATTTCCTTGTTATGAAAGCGAACTTTTTTTTAAAAACAATAATTTATTTTTTTCATTGTTTAAAAAGTTTTATCAACGATATGTGATCTGTATTACTTTCAAAGGCAGTGAAAAGTCATTATACTTTTCGCTTGTCATTAGATTCAAATTATATGTATTTAGTGAATTTTTTGTACATAAAATATATCTCTTGTACATAAATTCTTATTATGTAAAAAATAGTTATTATCTCAATGTCAAATAATGGATGAATTATTTACTTATGTTTATAATCCATTACCTTTCTGTATATTTTCACTAGCAGTATAAAGTTATTAAGGGTCTCAATGTCTAATTTTTTTTTTTTCATTAAATATATCTACAAATAATTTTTTTAACCATATTTTCAAAATTTTTTTTAGAAATTCATGTGGAATTGTTTTTACTTGGATTTAAAGATAAATCTTATAACCCTTATCTTATTCCATTATATATTTCTTTCTTTAATGATATTCTAAAAAAATTTTTGAGAAAAAAATGTAAATGGAGACAAGTTATAAATGTTTATTGATGAACTCATAATTATGTTAAGAGGGAAGGAGCTGAGGGGGAGCTGATAAAAAGCTGAAGACAAGAAGAAGGGGGAGCTGCGGGCAGCGGGGTGGAGTAGAGGGTAAGACTTACTTTTGTTTGTACAAGTATATAATATATTGTTATTGAGGTTTTTAGAGTTATTGTTTAGGGTTATTGAGGTATACAATAAGTGTGGCAGAGCTGAGGGGGAGGTAGAGGGAGCCGCGGAAGAGCGAGGGTGTGGGTAGCTCATCCAGGGTATATGACGTATATCACGCTAGCAGATCACATAATTGACCCCCACATCTAACCATACTGGTAATTTGTAGCCCATTTGTGGTGAATTTGTAGTGAAAGAATTAATTTTGTAGAGCCTACCGATACCGAAATAATCAACGATTTGCTAGTGTGATATCATTCCAGCAGATCACACTTGCGTATAGGCCAATTCATGGCTAAAAAATCTAGCTTGCAGGGTATTTTGTAGCTGATTTGTAGTAAATTTTTAGTGAAAAAATTAAATTTGTAGGGCCCTTTTATCGCCAAATACGCACGGACGTGCCAGCTCAATATCAAGCAATCACATCTTCTCGCTATTCCAGGTCTGTACGAGGGCAAAAAAGGCATGATATTTTGTAGCTAATTTCTAGCTTTAAGGAGGTTCGGGAGTACCATTTAGTGAGGCGAGGAACGGGGAGTCCCCCCGGCCCGCGCAACTTTGCCTCCTTTACAGCGCACTCCCTATTGTAACCTACAAACTCAATAATTTGCTTACATTTAGCGTTGGCATAGTTTAAAAGGCACTATAACATGACTAAAAATTTTACTCACTGAATCTTGAAACAATACTTTATTTGTAGGTATGATTGTTTTTAATATCTTTGCATTCTCCAAGAATATTTGTCCATGTAAACGACAAATCTAGGTTACGTTTCACAAGAGCCTATGTTATCACACTCATTTTCATTTGTATTGTTCTTTTCAAAATGACTTGTAATAAATATTGAAAAAATTCATATAAGTTCTGCGTATTCCAGACTATCAAGAAAAATCAGTATCATTGTGATCTCTGCATTTTATTATTATTCCCGAACCTCCTTAAGATAAGCGTGCAGGTAAGTCAAAAAACAACCCCTCACGAATTTGGGGGTGTTCCGAGGTGCCAAAATCGCCAAAATCACACCATATTAATTTTGAGTCATTCGTAACAGTCCATAATTTGTAGCTAATTTGTAGCGAATTTGTAATAAAGTTATTTATTTTGTAGAGTTATTTTATCGCTAAATTCAAGCGGATGTGCTAGCATGATATCAAGCGTGTATATTTTTTCCCTAAGCCGGACACTTATAATTTCCGTATAAAACTCAACCAACTGTCTATAAACCTTAAAGTTAAAACTATTATTACCTTCATATATTAGATAATTATACAAGATTCAAAAAGATACTTAAAATAGTGTTGTAATAATTTTTTCGAAAATTTTATACTGTTACAAAAAAAATTCGGCATGCAGCGAGAATATCCCGGTTTGCAGCATAGATTTTCTCACATACTGTGCGGTAAAGGAGTGTGGATAAATGTATGCTATATACCTTTTCTACACACTGTTGAAAAAATCTGCGTCCCACACCTTTACCGCACATTGTGCGGAAAAATCGTTTTTTCACACTACAGACAGTGCAGAACACGCCTACTTGCTGCACACTATTGCAAAAATAATTTTATTTAATGCTCTTCACTTAACGCAAAATCATCAGCTGAACTTTTTTTTCATACTTGCAAAATTTTCCTCTGTAGTTAATCGTTTTTGAGTTAATCTACAGTAATTGAAAAAAAGCTACGAATAGTATATTTCTGTCCGGTTTCGAATAAGCCTCAGTGATTAACCGAGAGGTTTTGCACGAGCCGAAGAAGAAGACCGTACCAATATTTGTAGAAGAGTCTTTGCGAACGCGTACATAATAATTTTTTCTGCCTCAGAAGTCAAAATTTAGCGGCGAAGGTGCTATTTTGAGGTTAGAATGCAAAAAAAGTCATTTTGCAATAAAAACGATGCGCCCTACCTCGCTCACTGTCCAGACTTTAGAATCTTTTTATTTGAATTTTTCTTGTAAATTTAAGACTGATTTTGATTAAATGAAAAAAACCATGACATTTCGCATTTTTTAGTTCTTCAGCACCTCGCTTATGAGGTGAAACCAAAAGTTATAGACATAAGACCCAATTTTTTCTCACTGACTCTTGTGGAGTGTATGAAAGGTGGTAACGGTGTAATACTCAGAATAGACAACACTTTCTTGAACACATCAAATGGCGTCACATTAACCTATATGTACATCGGTACGTATAGACATACACATCTGTGTGTACATGCATATATATACGCTGTCTGCTACTTCACGACGATTTCTTTACGAGCTGACATGGTGGCGCAGCGGTAGAGTTGCAGTTTCGTCGATCACCAAAGTCAAGCAATATTTGGCTCGGTTAGTACTTGGATGGGTGGCATTCGATTCTCGCCATTTGCCTCGAGATTTGCTTCCGCTGTTTTTCTTTGGGGATCAAATAACTGTTTCTCTCATGTTATGGACAACGTGAGCGTAAGGTGTGCAGGAGTTAGTCCTTGTGTTAATACGTAGACACTTGCTTAGAACTCAGGCAATACACCGATGAGTTGTAAGTAACTCTATTCCATCCCATCCTTTCTCCTTTCCCAATGGCTGAAAAACACTATGCTTGTATTCAAAAAGCCATGTCTGAGCTTTAGGGCGATGATGAACAATAAAAAAAAATAAAAAAAACTTCACGATCTTTTTTTCCAATACTTTGTGCTCGTCCAAATTGAACTAGTAATTATTTCTAGCATATATTTTATTAAACTCTTTTAATTGGTGCAAGTAATTTCTCGCTACATATGTTTTTTTTTTATTTTAAGAGCATTTCAGAATGTTTCCGCTCTTTTTGGCATAGACGCCAGGTTCTGGAAATTAATTGATTATTTTTTTCCGTGTTCAGTTAGGTTAAACATACATGTAATACCTAGCTCGCAATTTGCCTATCCTATCGTAAAGTTTTGATGGCTTTAAAGTGAAGCCTCTAATGGGGAAGGCGACCGACCAGTTTGAACCAATAAGAGGGTTCCAGGGAAGAGAGACTCCAGCCAATCAGAGCGCTCAAAAAGTCGATATATGCAGGCATACATCGATGTAAACCGGAGGCTCTTGTCCCTGGTGCCATCTGAACTGAGCTTGCTAAATCGCCATTTCTATAGGATTGGATGTTATCTATGATGTAGCTTACACTTTACAATATAGGTAGAGAAAAAAGTTATTGGTCATGCGATGAAGCCTATTCATTTGTTTTGTGATTTACTGAGACTGGCTAAGCGCTGGTAAATTGGAAATATCGATTAGGATTAAATAATATATTAAAATTGAATAATGTCATTTAATAAAAAAAAAAAGCTATATGTGTTACTATACCCCAGGTAATCATTTGATTTTCCTCAAAAAATCATGGGAATGAATATGATTCAATGACCGGAGTTGGGACGCGGAGCTCGCAGGGGGTGGAGTCTCCTACTTTAATATAAGTTTTTAATCAAATTTTCTGGGCTACTATGTATACTGAGAATACTGAAATGTATGTCGACACATATAACTGTATATGTGTTGAAAGTGACGCCATTTTATATGGTTGACAAAGCGACATCTGTTCTGAGCTGTACTCCGTACACCTCTCATTTACGGTTTTTTTTTTCCATTCAGACAGGTAACATTGCTGGAAAAATTATATTTTGGACAAGATTTTGGATACTAAAGTGGAGATGCATTCAAATAATTTGAAAGTTACGGAATCTTTCTGTACATCACACGTATCGATGATTACTATTTCATCGTTCACCATAATGGACCCTATTGTAGGATTTTATGTGTTTTCTTCGAAACAATTTTTTTCTCATCTTTAGCCGATGATTTGAGTCCTGAAATACGGAATACTATTAATTGGGTATCTGCTTCAGAAAAGACACAGATTTAAAAAGTGACACGATCTAATTAATACATATTTAGATTGATATTTTTCTATTGTTAGCCCGTGTTGGGTTTTTACAGGGAGTTTCGCCGTTATAATCATTACAATTCTCAAATAAATCATTCAGCAATCATTAAACATACAATTAATTCACATACATCTACAGACTTTTCACCTCAATAAGCGATATAATACAAATATTTAAGTTATAAGTCACTCTTATAATATTTATTTAATGTGTTGTAAATGTTCTAAATGAATGTCTTTACCTTAAAAATTCAAACACTTGAACATATTTTAATACACTAAAAACACTTTGCGCCTGTACTATGTACATACTTTTTATACATTCCTATGGACTACATAAACCTTCTTCACCTATATACAGACTCACGGTTTCTTATATTTCAACACGTGGTTACGATATCCTCTTCTTTATCGATCTTGTATTACTCTTTATTATCAGCAAACTAGCTATCTTCGTCTGTACCAGTGTCTTTGACTACTGGGCTTGTTTGGATACAATCATTACGGCTGTAATTCCACTTCGAGCAGCGACCATCAATGTACACTCTTTTGTATCCAATTCTTGCATTGTGGCCTTTGTCTCTCGATCTTTTAGCCCAGTATACTATCCTCCTTTGTATCGTCCTCTCTGGTCCTGACATGTCATTTTCTATGAATACATCTTTCATGAGCATCTTCTTTCTTTCCATTATGTCTTTTTTATCATTTTCTTGTTGTTCTACAACTACTACCTTGCAACCTTCGTTTTATTTTTTGCCGACCACTCTTACTGTCACCACTTTAACACTTACATTCAGATTTATCTTTAGAAAGCCTTTAACCTGCTCCTATACTTTTGCCTCACTAAACTGCTCACCGTTAATTACCACGTTATTTTTCATTTCTCTCTTTCTTCTTTCTCTTTGTGCCACCCTTGATAGCTGACTAGCTTTTCCACATCGTTTATTTTTTCTTCTACTATTTTGCTTTCACTGCTCGACTCTCTGCGTTCACTCTTGTTTTCTTTTTCTTTTTCTGTTAGCATCTCGATCAGCTCATCCTTCAGCTTATTTATTTGCGCCGAGGATTCTTTTTGCACCTTTTGTATCTTCTTGTACATTTCTTCTTGAACTTTTCTATTGACTCTTTTATAATATTCCTTTTTACTTACTGTTATTCCACACTGTTCCATCGTAGCAATTTTCATGGTGTTTTTGCTTCTTGTCTCCGGCATCGTTCTTTTGCACGTGTCCTGTCTTTCTAGCCTCAAATCTCGCTTCTTTTTGGCTTAATTCAACTTACTGCTTACGCTCTATTCTGTAATTGCCTTAGTCGACTCATGCCTGATGACACATACGTGTGCACCGTACGGCAGTCAGGACGGATTGTCACTACAGCTAATATATACAATGCATAAAATGAAAACCTTATTCAATAAATTCACACGTTTTTTTTAAGATACATTTTTTTTCTTATTTTTAGCCGATGATTTTAGTCCTGGCAAGTGAGATAACAATAATAAAGTATCTCTACTATAAAAATAAAATATATTTAAAGCGCAACACTACGGAAAATCTACATTATGTTAAAAAAAAAGACCCAATTGTAGGAGATGCGCATCAGGAACGAAAACTATTATAGAAAATTTATTTTTCTTGGGTAGACAATTCATATTCTATAGAATATCGATGTATTTATATGTCTATCGTTTATTTCGACTATTCTGCAGGTGATATTTAAGCTTATACCACAAAAAATTATTTTTACGAATTCGATATCGTGACCGTCGCGGCTGCTAGCTTTGGCTGCTAGTTTCAGCTTCATTAGTCGGGATACAGGCGAGTCAGACAATAAAAGACGTGCGAGTAAGTCGTGCATGGCGAATAGAATAGGCCACGGTCCCACACACAAGCGTCTTTCCTCGCCAGTTATAGAATAAAACTCAGTGAATTTATCATTTGGTGTATTATTATTATTATTCACCCAAGTACATCCTAGCCCAGAAAATCCACGCAACAGCTCTATGATATATAATTATTAAGGAAGTCAAATTTTAATTTTCTACCCCTTAAGGACGTTCCATAGTGTGTGACCGTATCATTTTGGGGGCATAGTGTGTGACCGTATCATTTTGGGGGTCCCAAACTGTGTACTTTATTTTTAAGAATCTATATAGTATGATGGTAATTTGTATACTTAAAAGTATCACGCTGTATGAAATATTGCATATTATAGCGATAAATGTAATGAAATTCTTTTTCAAGTCCCCTTTCATGATCGGCCACACTCATTTCAGCTATCAAATGAAATATTACCTCACTTACACCTTATAGTTCTCGTAATTTCCACGTTTGCTTCTATATTTCTTGATCTCATAAAAATCAGCAAGATAAAATCCACAAGATCCTTTTAGTTTTTTTGACGTGATAGCTAAATTTGTGTCTAGGTTATGCCTATTCTGTATTACGCCTATGTTAAAAGCAAGATTTTCAAACAACTATTGCTCAAAATTGATCACGTTTAACCCTATATATTTTTTTTTAAATCGAAAGACGAATACTTCAAATGAACTCTTAAAATTTCAAACAAATCTGTTTACTTTCAAAGTTAACATGGGGAGCTATGTAACCTCCTTAAACGGCAAAAAAAACGCTTTTTGGACATAAAAAAATCGTTATAACAACCTTAATAAGGTATACAACTTCAATTATTTTTTCCTATTGCTAATACAAGGATATTAAAACAATTATTTAAAGCCCTGGATCATCAAAACAGTCGGAGAGTTTATGAGATATGGCTAATTTTTCAAAAAAATTGTCTTATTGCTTTTATAAAATAGAAATTACATAACGTAGGCAGATGATTCAAAATAAAAAATAAAATTCTTAATATTCAGCAATATATAATTGGGAAGGGAATAAGATTACAATTTTTTTACCCCTAAAATAGCAAAAAATTGTCCTATTACTGTAAAAAAATCCATTCGGAAAATTACTCTATTACATGCTGGTAATAATGCGACCTATATTGCATGTAGTATATTTACAGCAAACATAGTAAATTTACGCCACTTGTAATATCACTAAGTTGTCTGTATTATCTGTTATAATAAGGTTATGGTGATTTTTTTTGGTTCCTTTCGAAATAATTAATAACGTAAGCAATAAAAGGACAACTGTGATATCTTATTGGGTTGAAGTGATTCTCACGTCTAATACGAAATACACGTTTCTGTGAATAACCTCTGTTTCATACTCATAAAAAAAGGTTTTTTAGGAGCCCGAGATAAATCTGGACTAAACTAGCAGAATCTTTAATTTACTATAAAATTTGTAAAATCACATTACAAAACACTATAGTAAAATTACTGCTTCCAATATAGGTCGCATTCTTTCCAACATTGAATATAGTAATTTTACAATGACTAGTTTTTTTACGACGATTCAGTAAAGAATACTTCAAAATAGTACTTTTCCGTTGTTTGATGGAGTAATTTTTTACAAATATTGTGGTATTTTTACGCATGGATTTTTTACAGTGTGTCAAGATTTGAAACCAAAAATTTTATGCCGTGGGTCATTGAAATCGGGCGTTGGTTTTATGACTGATTACATGCATACAACTCACAGATACACACAAAAATTTTTTTTAATGATGTATTATCATTTCAAACGTAATAAAAAACATTTCTGACTTATTTTAAAGAAAACTTTTATTCACCGATCCAAAGATTCCTCTATGAGTCATAGACTATGCTAACTTCATATCAAGCCAGCATATCTATTGTTTCTTGAAAATGTCAAGACCAACGAAATCGGCTTTGGGGCAACAAATTAGCAACAAATTGTGGTGTATTAAGTTTTATGGTTTTGTGGCCTTATGATGTGGCTACGCTAGCTGAGTAGACAATTAAATAGGTTCGAAATAAAAATTTCAAATTATGTACAATAATATAATTCATATGTATCAAAGTTACAATTTTTGTAAATTTAACAATAAAATGAATAAATTTAATAACGAAATAATGTTTGGAATTGCTCATGGAGTTTCTTATACGTAACGTGTAATTACGTAGACAATTTACAGGGGGGAAGGGGTTCAAAACATTTTTATGCTTTAAACACCAATAATACTTTTGTCGACTGTAAATGTTGAAACAAGACAAATATTTATATCGGTCTTACAGTCAAATCAATAAATAAACATTAATACT
>JAPYYV010017823.1:0-10614 GCA_030522625.1 Copidosoma aretas | reverse complement strand
CCCCCCCCCCCCCCCCCCCCAAGATAGACTCCTGGATCCGCCCCTGATCTACTAAATTTTGATAAAAACTTCTAACGCTCATTAGATTATTCCTCAAAAGATGCTTATGCTTAATTATTCAATCTTTTTGTTGCTATCATTTATAGTATCCTCTGATGAGCATGCTGTGTCCTTTATTTTTATTTTTTTTCACACCTTTTTATCAACCGCGTGGCTCCAGTTTCTTATCGTTTCTTTCATTTTTTCATTTTCTCATTGGGCACGAGACTTTCTAGGATATGTGAGAGTGCACGGACACACGTAAAGGTTCCGTCACTTCCGGCTGGAAATAATTCGTCAAGCATGCAGGCAGGGTGCACGTGAAAAAGTCGCGCGCGCGCTCGCCGGGAGAAAAGCGCCAGCGTGGAACTTTCGACGGGGAGAGAACAAGAGAAAAGAGGTGGAATGAAAGAACGAAGGTGAGTAGGAAGGCAGCGAGCCTGAGGGGCTTAGGGCGGGGCTTTAGCCTCCTTATACCTTACATTTTTTAGAAGTAATCGCTGGTACTCGGGTTTTACGCCTCGTCGCGTTAATACACATTGGTCTGGCACAAAGCAGAGGGAGGAAAGAGAGGGCTCGGCAATTCGTTAGGGATATTTCTGTGATAGAGCCGCTTGAATTACTTTAGAAGTCATTTTTTCGTTGCCCCCCCCTCTCTCTCTTCCTTTCCCCACCACTATTTTCCTCTGTGCATTAATTTATCAAAGAAAATTTTTAATGACCTGCATTTTTCAGGGTGTAAATTTGAAACTTGCAAATAATTTTTAAAAGGAGAAAGGAAAATATGTGAGGCCTTTTTTAAGTACTGTTAAGATGAAGTTTGAATTCACAGCTAGAATCCGTATTGTCGTACTATTTTTTGAAGTAAAACTTCTTTACGCGTGAAGCAATTTTGGATAAGAGTGAATTAAAAATTGAATTTAAAATACCGACACCAAAAAGTGTAACAAATAACTGCCCTGAATTTATAAATTAAAAAAATGTATTAATAATTCTGATATAATGAGATTAAATACTTGTCATAAAATTATTTTGAAGTAATCAGAAATTTACTTTACTGCCCCCCTAGCCCGAAACTGAGTCATAATCGCCCGCTGCGCGGGCAGTAATGTGTCCCTTGCTGTAAAATTATGTGCACACCACGGGCGGAAGTAAAGAATGCGATCTGGGACATTCTTTACTTACGCGCCCTCGGTGTGTAAATAACTATATTTGTATGATCATCAATAATATTTTGTACCTTTTATTCATCTTGATTATATAAATTTTATATTTTTCGGCGAACACAAAACTTTTATGTCCATATTGTTTGTTTATTTATTAATATAAATAAATCAACAATTTATTGACATCGAGCTGCAAAAATCAATTTGTACAATTTCAAGTGAGTCACGCGTTATTTAAAAGATTTTCTCACGTGCTGATTACATTTCCGATACTACAATTTAACATAAAATACTTATTAATATTTAGTTATGTAAATTAATTCTTGCAATAGCATAAGTGACTCGCATGTCGTTTTTGTGTTTGTTAGGCGCTAATTAAGATTTTAATCTACAGAGAAAAAAGTGATGGGTCACGTGATGAAGCCTCTTTATTCGTTTTGTGATTGGCTAAGACTGGTGAAGCGCGGGTAAATAAGACTGGTGAAGCGCGGGTAAATTTGAAATTGAGATTATGAAAAATTGAATAAAAAGTAATATCAATGAAAACAAAATTAAAACTTCATGTTCTGATTAGCTAATCATTTGATTTTTCTTAAAAAAATCGTGGAAATTGATATGATTTAATGGCGGGGGTTAGCGGGGGGAGCGCGCAGGGGGCAGAGCCCCCTATACAAAGAAATTTTAGAATGGGAGAGTTCCAACTGTTGTTGAACTGCCGTATTCAGATGTTGGAGGTCTGAGACTTTTTTGAGCTGAGTTATCTCTCTGTTCCTCTCAGACGACGATAAGCACTATACCATATATTTTTTGTCTTAGCACTTAAATCTTAGTAATCCATATTACATCCCTTAATTAATAGCCCCATAAGATCTTCAATATTAAAATATCCGTAGCAAAACTACTTCATAAAATCAACGAAAAAAAGAAATAAGTAACTATTCTAGAATTTTTAAGTGTAAGAAATATGGTTTGAAGTACGCAGCTTCAAAGATGATGAAGAATACAGTCTTTATGAGGATTGCTCTTGAGCTAGAAAAAAAGTGATAACGCATATGTACATGTAGTGCATCTGTGTCATGTGGTGCCGAGATACACAATGTTTTATTCATATAAGAGTAAAAAGAAAGCTTTTTCGCGTGCAGTGAAGGTGCAGAACACATGGGGGCAGTAAAGGGGAAAAAAAAAAAAAAAAGATAAAAAGAGGAGGTAAGGGTGAACTAAAACGAAAGAAAAAAAAAAAAAAAAAAAAAAAAAAAAAAAAAAAAAAAAAAAAAAAAAAAGTATATACTCCGGGTATGGAGATAAATGAGCGGCCTTTGAAGTCTTTCTATTTCTGTAATGAAGTATTTTTTGATATTTTCTTTGACCATGCGTTTTTGCTTCTTTAGATAGAACGGTATTTTTTTAAAGAAAGGAAAAACTTACGGTTATTCATCACCAAAAACACCATTAATAATTTGAGCAAAAGTTATTCAAAAAAAATATTTTTTAGGTTGCAAGTCAGAGCTTTTGGCGAAAAATCCTTATCAAAACTCTGAGTAATAGTTGTATGAGAACAAATTTTTCTTACCTCGGGCGTTTTTGAAAGTCTGGTGCTCCCTCGGTAGAAAAGGAAAGCATTTGCCACTAATGCGCATCTGGACAGGGCTATCACAACTGTCCCTCGAGCCCAGTGATCGCCCTGGAGATGCACGAACATTATTGACGAGAACTACTATTCTAAAACTTTATCCAGTGAATATTAAAACTTGAGAAATTTTGCACACGTATTGTCAAGTATGAATAAACAATATCTTGTAACATAATTTTCGATCCTCGAAACTTCATCACACATTTTTATTAACTAAAGTTTTTAATGATACGTTAAAATTTACATTGCGTGAACAAAAAAATGTTGCGATTTTTGTCAAAACTCTGAGCAATAAAATATGTCACGGATTAGCTTCAAAGTTTTTCACAATTTTTTATCGATACCTTTTAAAGCATTGTCAATATCAGTGTGAATTCAATACTCACTTCTAAGTGGAGAATAAAATTGATTTATCTTAGATTTTTAAAAAGAATAAGTTTTTTTTTTTTACTCTGTTTGCTCCGTTGAGCTACAATTCAGAATCGTTTATAATTATACATTTTTATATATTTATTCATCTATTATTTTTCTCATCATTATTATCATTATCATCCCACAAATATCAACCCTGCAGAATCCCCAAAAAATATTAGGCACCAAATTCGACGATACGACAACCCCCTCCTGTTATCTACACCAAACTCCCCTCACAACTGTCACAACCCGATCACCCCATTACCCCAAGGATCCCCGACACTCGCCATCAAAATGTTTAATCCTTACTCTCTCTCGATAATCGAAGCACCGTGCCACCGGTCACGTGCAAGCCCGCATAATGAAAGTCTATTACCGGCGCGGCGCCAGTCACGCCGCGCCGTACACGTCCCGGAAATTGGCACAATCTGCCGAACGCCTGTACCGCTGCGCTGCAGCAGCCGATCCCTAGGAAATAGCAGTAGCATCGGCTTCTCTGTTATACGTGTCATATATAGGGTACCTACAGTACCGGTGACGTTATCGCATTAGCCGGCTCGCGCGCGTGATCCAATTACAGGAGATATTGGGTATAAAAACGGGAGAAGGAAGGAGGACGGAGCGGTTATTGGCTCTATTCGCTGACGGCCGCGTATCCGGCTCTCGGTATACACGTGCCACGTAGGTTTACGTGCAGCAGCCCTGAGCGTTGGAAATTGCATTCCGAGTTTATCTGTTGCTCTGCTGAATCGCGCGCTCGGGCACATTTTCTCTGCTGCGAGGGAGGGCTGTCTGCTTTATAATTTGGCTCCTGTCGAGAGTCGCGATTCTTCGGGGCTTGTGCTTTTTTTAGAAGGAATTTTGCAGGCGAGAGATGAATTTCGTTTCCTACCAGTAGGAAGCAAGGGAGAAGTGTACAACGCCTGATGGGTGTAAATTTGTTATTTTTTCATGTTAACTGAGAGGCGTAGTTTGTGGATGCGATTTTATAATTCATCGTATTTCTCGAATAGGCCAAATAATGGATCGGATGGAAAAGGCTGAGCGCTGACTAAATATATTATCGAGTTGTTCTTTTTTTTTTTTTTTTTAATATACTAAGTACGGTCAATAGGACAAAATAATGTTAAATAATCCTTTGAAATTAAAATTTAACAAATAATATTCTCCAAAATAATAAGAGTCTCTATGAGTATGCACAAACAAAATTACACAAGTCATAAGATCTTTGATTCCAAGCATATAATAAGTTTATGAATATTTGCAACTGTTACTTTTTTTTTTTTTTTTTTCACGCCTTGAGGGAGAAAAATATCGAATCTCGCCTTGGCGTCAATGAACACTTGGTTCAATGAATTCTGAGTTTTTTCACGCAATGTCAATACGATTTTTCATAATAAAATTATTTTTTGTTAGTAGCTGATGGTCTAGGTGGTGAAGGCTAGGCATATCATGATAATAATCTAGTAGTTTTGTTTTCGCAGAAAGCAGTAGTTCTTTTCATTCTGTCTTAGAAAGAAAAATATTGTGTGCGATAGGCGTGCACGACTATAGTAATCGACACGTAAGTATACTTATAGTCGGCTATGACGTTCACTATTCTCACAAAAGAGTGCATTCCGCGCTCTGCAGCACAAGATATTTCCTTATAGATCAGGTGTTCAAAAGAAGTGCGCGCATTGTAAAGAAAATGATGAAACATTGTCAGGTACTATTTTGAAGCACCCTCAGGTCACAGTACTAATTGTACTGGAAGAGATGTTGCACGTGCCGTGAGACTTATCATTTCCTAACAAAGATTTAGTAAATAGATACAATTCGAAATAAATTCCGGAGAAACATCTTTTCTATTAACTTATGCACACGACTTTAGTGATAGCACGAATTTTCAAGGCCCCAAGAAATACGATAAATAAACGAGTTTTAAGAAAGACGATTTTTGTATGATTTCGACTTTGTCTTGATCAGTGTGTAGGTATCAATCTTTCGAATTCTTAAGCTACATTCGACGAAAATAATGTCATGATGAACTTCACAGAAGTTAACAAACAGCCCTGATAAGCTCACAAGCATGTCATTAGTTTAATTATTAAAATTTTTTTATGATAGTCATGATAATAACGAAGTAATAGTTACCGTTAATCAATGTAGCTATTTTCTATTTTTTTGTTCTTAGCTGCCATACATCGGAAATGGAGTAGTCTAATGCGCGAATAACCTTTGGTCTTATGTAATAGCAGATACAAGCATGTACAGTTATTTTATTTAATGAGCAATATGAAAATTTCTTTTGTTTTAAGAGTATAACTGTCAAGACTAAAAACTGTTATCCGGAGTAAAGATTCCAAAAATTTAACGGTAAGGATCTAAGATTCACTGGGTTTTCGTTCTATAATAAGTTTTTTTTTTTATATTTGGTTGACTAGAACTAATTACGTGGTTGGTTTTGAAAGCTATTAATTTAAAACTTATACGATGTATAGTGTCCGTCACTATTCCTGAACATGTGACGTTCCAATATTACTTCTTTTTTTTACTAGCCAAGGTAACACGCACTTTGCGCGTTTTTCTGATTAAATTTCCATTACCATTTTTATGATAAAAATCAAATTAGACTTGTGAGGAAATATCACGTACTTTATTATTACTATATCAATTGTGTAATCTTACTACTTTTGTTTTTTGAAAGTTTTTGTGAACTCAAATACATTTAAACTTATTTTAATAACTAGTTCTGATGAACTTCTATATTACAATACTAATGATTCGCTAAACAAGAACCTGCAATATTTTTCCTCTTAAAATTAAAATTATATTCTCTAAAGTCAAAGTTAAATATTTCGAAATCCCCGCCTACTTTACCATGTGACTCAGTATAAGCCACTCAAATACTCGGAAAGAAGGCCTCACCTAAACCCCATGGATTTTTTCAAGAAGGATTATCATTGTTCATAGCATTTATATTTAAATAACTAATTATTTTTAATATCTCATGCTTATAATATTACAACTGAATCACGAATACGACGGGGATTCACTATAGAAACATTAGGAGTTGTAAGGAAATAGAAAAAGTGGGTTCTATAAGAACAGGCTTAAGATCTCTCGACTTTGCAAGATTTTTACTTTGATTAACGACCAAAATTTCTTCACAACTGGGAAGCAAAAAATTATTTAAAGAGAAATGTTTTTAATTCTATTAAAAATCTACTTATTTATAAACGCTTTGAAGATAAATTTCTTATATTCAGATAAATATGTGATTATTAATTATGTACAAATGGTGTTATATTGGATGGTTAGAGCAAGCTCATGTCAAATTTGTGTATTGCGATGATATATTGACGTAATAAATTATTAAATAGTAGTTCTAATAGTCCGAGAGTGCTGTGAAGAAATGCCCAAAGACCTTGTGGAATAATGATTTTCGGTCGCACGTGCCTCTTAATTTTTCTTCACAAAAATACCGTAAGCAATAATGGTTGAAGAGAAACGCCCGAGTAGAGATCGGATGACAAAAAAAAAAATATTTGTTTTTGGTTTACTAAAAATATGTACGACGCTTTCACGAATTCTTATAAGTAAGGGTCCTCGATGGCTTACAGGTTTAGTGGTTAGCGTGCTAGCTCCAAGGTGTAAAACAGGTAGGTTCGATTCTCGTCGAAAAATTATCGGGTGTTTCGATTCTCGGACTTTTTCGGTAGGAAAAGTACCCTAGATGCCGAAAACACACAGTCTCACGATTCTATCGGACTGATTGCAGTTTTTCCTGATGATGCCTGGACCTAGAGGGCAATTACCTCCTTGGGGAGGTCGTCGGCGCACCCTAACGCTTGGTCGGTGGGTACCCGCTGGCAGTCGGCGTAGCCAATTCAATCCCAAATAATTACCTAATATTCTACGATTAAAAATACATTTAATCATTAGATATAAATGAAACACAATTTTCGAAATACTTCCTCATCTAGACCAATACTCTGTTGAACCTGTAACTATACGGATCGTTATTTTTTATTCTTAGAAAGTAAAATTTCGAATATTTTTGCCAAGATTGCTCTAATATTTAAAAAATAACTGGGCATTTCGTTTTGACTAACACGTAAAAAGTGAATACCGTTCTAAGATTCTCAATTTGTCAAGGTACTATAAACTTACACATTGATTAGCAGATTAAATTATTAACTATTCTGTAAAATGTAATGCACACTCAATCCTAGCATAAATATCATAAATATTTCATGTATGATTAATATTATAAAATACCGTTAATCATTATTGTAATAATATCCTATTTTTTATTCTTCATCAAAAAGCTAGCGTACACCAGAAAATAACAAAAGTTTTATTAGGATCATCAAGATCTTTCGATAATTCGATAGATGACATGGTGAATAGTGTTTTATAGAGAAAAGTACTACGTTTTTTCTTTGATTTTTAATTTGAGAAAGCAGAATAACTTCTGAAGTGAAAAATCGCATCTTCTGCTTATTAGAAAAGTATCCAAATGTCTTCCACGTGAGAAGTTTATGGTAAAAATCACGCAAATGACGGTAAAAAACTTTGCTATCAGCCGCAAACACGATTTCTTACCTTATAGTAGCAAACATGGCAATTGACCTTTGATATTAGGAAAAAAAAGGTTGTAGTTTTGTCGGTGGCACGAATAAAATTTTTCCTACCCTCAGCTTTTTTGCAATCCTTGTACACCCTCGGTAGGAAAAATAGCATTCGTAACTCGATCGTAAAGGCTTATTTACCAACCTCGTTACGTCCCTCGCCTACGGCTCGTGCCGTAAACCTCTCGGTTAGCAAATTAAAGCTTTTCAATCTCGTACGGAAACTACTATTGAATATTTTTTAAGTATACTATTATACTTTGCGCAGTTCAGATTAATTTTTCGTGCAAAGTAAAGTACTCAATTCATTAGCCAACGATGATTCAGTACTAAGTACATGAGATTCTTGCAGATAACGTACAGTCGTGGTCACCTGTATGAGAAAGCAATACAAGCATTCCAAGCATAACTTGAAGATAAGTGACCATATTTCGAGGCCTCCTACGAAGCATAGGACTATTTTTCCAAATTTTTGAGGAAATGATGTTTTTCCGTATATAATGCTATAATCGTTTAAACTTTTGAATCTTCAAAACTTGTTTATAAGAATTTGACAAAAAAAATGTATGGTTAACAATTATTTCAAAATTATTAGTGTTGCTGTGTGATGCTATTCGGAAGAATATCATTTTTGTTCAAAAATCTTAAAAAGTAATGCTAATCTTCGTATGATGCGGCGATTTGCGGTGAGAATTGGAAAAAAAATCTCCATCGTCCTCGGCACTCGCACTGCTTACATGAATCAGTTTTTTTATATTGTTGTTATCTTGTTGTTGTTGAAGCCCATCACCCGAACAACGACCATGCCGGACTTGATTCTGGCCCTGTTCCTCGCGACAGTCTTCGGAGCTCTGGGCTTCTTACTTTTCCGCTTCTACGCCAGCTACAAGCTCAACTATTGGAAGCGCCAAGGCGTCGAGCAACTGCCGAACGCCGACCTGGTGTTCGGCCACGTGAAGGATGCCGTGCTTTTCCGCACCGCCCCGGGCTGGCACATGGGCGAACTGCACAAGTCCGCGGTGAACAAGGACGCGCCATTCGTGGGCTTCTACATCTTCCATAAGCCGTGCCTGCTGATCCGTGATCCCGGCGTCGTCAAGGACATCATGATACGGAGTTTCGACAACTTTTCGGACCGGCACTTCGCGGGCAAACAGCAGATGGACAGCCTAGGCATGACCAACCTGTTCGGCCTGAGGAATCCCACCTGGAGGTATCTGAGGTCCAAGATCACCCCGATGTTCGTGGGGAGCAAACTTAAGCAGTTGCTGCCTCTGATGATGCAGACTGCCGAGAATATGATGGTACATCTGAGGGAGCAGAGCGATCGGTCGAACGAGCGGATGTCGGTCGATGCCCAGGAACTGAGCTATAAGTACACGACCGACATTACCGGGTCCGTCGCTCTGGGTATACAAGTTGACTCGTTCCGGGATCCCAACGAGTTTACAAAATTCGGTAACGATTTTATTCATTTTCTTTTTTATTGGTGTGTCATATATTTTTGTATCGATGTCCTCCGTCACCGATATGTCTTTATAGCTAACCCTGATAGTATTGTCATGTTTTGTATTTAAATCTACTTACTAATGCGTGAATAATTAGGTATAGGTCAATAATAACTGTCTTCAGATACAATCATAAGTGCCTTACTATGTAGTATTACAACCACCAAAAAATCTGTAAATCAATTGTATTCCTCAATTTTGAATTTTAGAATACGACTTCTTCCACGGATTCAAAAGAATGGTTGCTTTGATGAATCTATTTTTATTGCCAGAAGTGGTTACGTTAGTTGGACCCCGGCTTCTGTTGAACAAATCGTTAATAAAAAAAATACTTTGGAATAGTATCACCAATCGCGAAGAATCTGGCAATAAAAGAGGTGACTTTGTCGACACACTAATTGAACTGAAGAACGGCGAACAAAACCCTGTTTATAGTAAGTAACATAAGTACTTCTTATGGTTTACGCATCTTTAATACAATACATATTAAATATTTATAGTATAATCATTTTTATCATATTTTTATTTATCATTATAATAAAGAAATTGGTACTTGAGTTTTGACAACTCTACCGCTGCGCCAACGTGCCGGTATATATAATATAATTGATTTAGTTTCAGCCATTCATATTGAAATGACTGAAAAACCTGTTTTAAAGTGCTCTGTTCCATTAAAATTTGATTAGATTTCGTATTTTTAAAAATAAAGGTGAAGCGATTCCTGTGTTATGCGTAAAAAGTATATCTTTCTGTTAACGCAACCTCTAAAAAAATTATTTCCAATTAGTAAGAAACAATTTTAAGGGTAAGTTAAGTAAATTAAAAAAAAAAGTATTTCACGATTCACTCTAGGGTGAGTTCAAATAAAAAAAAAAGCGTGCGTCAGACGCGTGACAGAAGCGAAGCTTCTACGCATTATATTGTAATAAAAAATAGGCCAATGCATTGTTAAAAAAAGCTTTTACAAGTGTTATTTCTAAATTCAGAGTACTGTTCACGATATTCACTCATTATAGAAATTTCTGAAACTTTGTTTAATAATTTCTTACACTGCTATATAAACAAGCTATTTAAATTTTATAATGACTGCACCTACCATTTTACGGATATAAAGTTTCAAAGTTGGACTCTTTAATATTGGAAGTATAGGGTCACCCCTCGAAAAAGAGACTTTGTTATCGATGTAAAAAAATCGCTCTATGTATTATTTGAAAAAACTCTAATGTTATTTTTGATGCCTT
>JAPYYV010017822.1:0-16770 GCA_030522625.1 Copidosoma aretas | reverse complement strand
AAAAAAAAAAAAAAAGAATCCCCGTCGAATTAGCCGCCCCCCGTGTTTGCCGTCCCGGAATGCGCCCGCGCATTTTTCAAAGCCTGTCAAACGCACCGCGACCCCGTCGGGCAAAAATCGCGTTCCCGCGCGCGCGCACCGCTGGCCCCGATCGCTCCGTCCGTCGGGCAACTTCATTGTGCCGAAATTGCGCTCTCTGACGCCCCGCCACCACACCCGACTCTCCTCTCGGCCTTACAGATTTCCACCGGCGGCGGCGGTTGGTTTTTGTTTCGAGCCGCGGACGCGGGAATATTCCAGCGACGCATAATAATTTAACCGCCCGTGCGCGCCCATTGTCCCCCCTTCGGCTGGCTTCGCTCGACGAGTATCGGGAAACGAATCCCGACTCGGCCATCTCGCGCCGCCGCTTGATTCACGCCCGACCGATTTCATCTGTCTTGGCAGCTTTCAAGGGAGCGCGAAAAACAGGGTCCCTGGAAGCCAATCGCGTGAATTATTAACAAACGTAGCTGCTGGCCCCCATAAATTCGTCGCCGCCGCCGCGGCCGTCGTCGTCGATTCGAGTCGGCGGCGAATCGAACTCGGGTGCAACTGCAGATTAAATTGTAATTAACACGCGCACGCGCCGGATGAATTTCGATCGAACGGGCCGGTAAATCACATAAAACCCGGGGGCGGGGGCGGGGGGGGGGGCGGGGCGGGGGGGGGGGGATGACTACGGACACCACGGATGCTACGCGGAGCGCGCTCGCGGTGTCCGTAGTCACCCCCCCCGCCCAACTCCAGCCACCCCCCTACCCCCGCCACCCCCCCCCCTCCCCCCCTTCCCTGGCTCTATTTTTGGGTTATATGCGCAAGAGCGACGCGGAATTTGAAATAAAAAACCCCTCGCGCTTTTAACCGATTGGCCCTTGGCTTTTCGCACGTTCGTCGAAATGTACATCCGCGCGCGCCCGAGCTTTAAAATTAAATTCGCCCGGCGCGTGGCGTTCGATTTATCATCGCGGTGTTTCGGGCGCGGCGGGAAGTACGGCTCGGAATTACCCGCGCTCGCGTCCGCCTTTCCCCGCGACGCGATAAAAGTTCACGCCCCTCCCGACCGCTTCCTCCGTGTGCCGACTCACGACGCCCCGCATCTTGCAGTGTATTATCACACGCGTCGAACAACTGCGGCTTTCCTTCCCTCCCCGCGCGCGATCATTCTCATTTTATTTTCTCCCCTACTCCTCCTTTTCGCGCTCCCCTCGCGCGTTTTCCCTTCTTTTTGCCTCTTTACAAATTGTCCAAAGTGCCAACTTGGCGAGCGAAGCGTTAGCCACGGCACGGCGCTGCCGCGTTTCCTTTCAATTTGAAAATTTAGTGCGCGCGGCCACTCCCTCGGCTATATACATGCAGCCGCGGCGGAAAAGGAATCTTTTGAAAGATTCGACAAACTCGCGAGATTTATGACGCTCTTCCGCTCGGGGCATGCCAAAGGCGCTCCATAAATCTCAATCCCCCGATTATTTGCATTTCATTAAATGGGACGCGAGTAATGAAAATGCGGACCGCGTTTTTCTTGCGAGTTTTATTCATGCGCGAGTGTAGTAGGCACTGGGAGGAAAACGAAAAAAAAATCGTAAAATCACTGCACTGGAATGGTAATGCGGTTGCAACCCGTCGTCTAGGGACTTTTTTTTATTGTTCGTACACTGACTCTTGCTATTCGAAACTGTAGCGTTTTCATCGTAACCGCGAATGGTAAAAATTAGGTTGACCGGAGCAAACAGTGCCCAACCGACAGGTTTCGACCAGATTTATATTCTATCACAGTAATTTTTACGATTTTCATCTCCCAGTGTTGAGGGATGACGTTTTTTACAACGCAGCCTCGGATTTTTGCTTATCAATTGTTGGAAAACACAACAACAACAAAAACACGACACGACGAAAGCTCCCCGCGATCGTTCCGTAGCTCGGACGACAAAGGCCGCGTAAGATGATAAATCTGGGGAAATCAGATAAGCCCTCTGCCCTATGCGGCCGAGCTCTGTCCCTGAGCCATTGTCGACTTTGTCGAGCGCGAAAGGACTTTATCGTCAAGCATTTTTTGCAACCCACGAGAGATAAGCCTGCATACAGCTGGTTTGCGAAAAATAGCTCCGAATAAATAAAGAGAAAAAGCTCTTCCAGCCACCCGTAAGGAAATTTTTAAAGCTCGGCGCTCCGATCGACACCGACGTTCACCGAAAGTCGAAAAACAAAGCCAGCCTCTTTCGTTTTAATTGGCGCTCGCGGGACTTAATCCGTTCCGGCCGCTCGGCATTAAACACAATTTAAAAGCCGCGCGCTTGCTTGGCGCGTGATGTCTGTTGCGCGGGGGGGGGCGCTCGTTAATTATTATAGAGCTTTAATCCGACGCGGCCCCGCGTACAGCGGATTTAAAACGTCCGGAAGGATAAGTCCGGCTAAACTGCATCGTTTATGATAACGAGCGCTACACAAGCCCCTTCCCTCGATATGCTCCACCATCGCTCGCGAGAGCCAGAGTCCCTCTCCCCCGCTGTGTTGCGGCCCTGTGATGGTTGATTCGCCATTAATGCAGAGTAAATGCCGATGATGCTGCTTGGGCTGTCGATAAAAAGAGAATGGCTTGGTTATGAAATCTTGAGGTGCAACATTTGTATTCGAGCTTATCCTGGATTATGTGGAGGTTCATGATGTATCGATAATGTATCATTGAAAATTAAAAAAAATAAGAAGATATGCTGGAGCTTTTATAGGATGGTGTGAAGTTTCAATAGATGCTTGGAAGGTATCTTCTGTTACAAGCTCAAAAAGGAACTACTCAAAAGATCAAGATAATTTTTTGTACCAACCGCGCAGTGAATGAAGAGTATCCGAATCATAAAAACACGTTGGTCCTCTGCTAAAATTTTCAACGTATACGACGCTGACGGACCAATGAAACGAGCCGAATCAAGTCGAGAACCTCAATGAATATTCATTCATATCGTTTCAAATGATTGTTCATCGGGTTTTTTTAGAATTATTCCCATTAGAATTTACGTTACACTGATTTTTACGTACATTTTCGCCACGTACAAACTATTTCCTCTTATTCTCTTTTCATTAACTCGTCCGGCTGAGCCATCTTACTCTTAAACGTTCTCCCTCGACGCGGTAACTTGTTTTTCAGAGCCCGCACTGTCCGTCCGACTTTCCAGCAGCAGCAGCAGCGCTGATGGTTACTTTATGGCGCTCCAAACTGTGCTTGCTGCTACGAGCTCCCATATATATATATATACGTATGCAGCGCTGTACTTTCCGGAAAATGAATTCCGCGCGGGCTACTATACAGTATGAGCTAGCGCTGCTTTTGTTACCACGCGGCGTTCAGCGGCGGCGTCGTTAAAACTCGACGGACAAAAATTATAACAAACCGCGTCGTCGACGTGTAGCTGTTGTGGTATTACAACACAGGAGTATGTATAGAAGAAGCAGCCGTTGCGGTGCATACCACGTATACCGGCGAACGGGGCCGCGGATAATTTCCAGGCGCCCGCGGATAGCAGAGCTATATCCATCCTGCCCCGATAAAAGTCATGTAAATCATCCGCACGCGGAACGAAAGTTGCCCGCGAGAGAGAGATAAGACCTTTCTTAAACGTAGTTACGCGTTATGAACTATTCTTCCCGCTGCTCTGTCTCCCTCGCCCCCTGTAGCTGGCGCAGGGTGCGCCCGAGTATGATTTCTAAAATAGCTCCGTCTTGTGAGTCAAAAACTTTCGGACGACTGCTGCTTCGCGGCCATCCGCGCTATCTCTCGACTCAGCTGTGTAGTACTCACTTTGTTGTGCAACCAATTTCGGTAAAAAGTGCTTTTCGAATCTGCGTCAAAGATTTTCATCTCCCACCTATATACCTCCCGCGGGAATATTAAAAGATTCGCGGTGTGGCATATTTTTCTGAAAGCCTTTTCGATGCGTATTTTTTGCCAACCCGAGATAGAGTTTTACTTTTCTCCGCCAAATTTCGAGATGATATGAATGTTTTTGAGACTGTAATTTGGTATTTTTGAGAAGAAAATTTTATCACTCACTTTTATTCGATTCTTAAGGAAAAGACATTGAAAGTTGCGGGGTTTCAAAAATATCGAGATATTTTACTTGCGAACCAGGAATCCGATAAAAATCCATCCATCTCGAAGTTGAAGAAGTTAAAATAATACTTTCATAGCAATGGGGACCAATATTTTTCACGGCTTTCGAACCCTTGGAATACGCACACGACGGAATAGAGTCGTAGTCGTACCACACTGTACTATGTAACTCCCGTGCAGGCCGGTTCAAACTATACTTTTATAATAATACACCGGAAAATTCAAAAAAAAGGCTCACAACAGCGTCTCACTTTTAGTTCCACGAATCCTCCTTCACTCCCGGAGGCACGTGCAAAAAGTTGAAAGTTTCATCCCAACAGAGTACCTCAAATTTTCGCCCCTCCCACAGTGAAACCTCCAACTCGACTTTTCTCTCTCCCGACTGCTCGATTGCTCTCATAAATTCTCGCTCCGCGCGCTCTCGAATGCTATAGGTGCAGCGCATTATACTCGGAGCACAAACGAAATCAAATACACGTCCGCACAGTCGGCTCGGAAAAGTACGTGTTTAATCTCCCGGCCGAGCGAGCTGCTCGCGAAGCAAGTTCGCAACCGTCGGCGAAGCAGCGACTTGCGTCGATAATAATTCACGCGCGCACCCGCGGGGCGGCACCCGATGAATGTTTTCGCACACGTGCAGCGCGCGTGTGTATTATACGATAGATCCTCGACTGTCGTTCAACAAGTGGTGAAACGTAGTCGTGCAGAGTCGCGATAAAACACGGGAGAAGAGCAGCGGGCGGAGAAGAAGGCAAAGATCCCCCGAATGTATACACGCAGCCAGCTATAGGAGGTCGCATCTTCCCGGCTCCACCTGCAGCGGAATAAAGTGCAGTCCGCAGGAGCATCGGCTCTGCTGTTGAGCGAGAGAAACTCTCGTCGGATCCTTCCTCCCCTTCTTTCTGTGCGCGTGCGTATTGTCAGTTTCTGCCGTTGTATCCTTCGTATTGTACAGAGTTCGACAACAAACTTTCGTACACGTACACCGACCGCCTATATGTTTCTCCATCAGTCCCATCGATCATCCTTTTAATATACACAAAATACGCGTCCGTCCGTCGGCTCGAATCGCGCGTGTTCGGTTTCCAGGGTGTTTTTTCCCTTCCTTTTTTTTTCGCCACGGACGTATCCAGGTCATCGCGAGAGTCGCTCGGGTGCGCGCGTCGAGCGATTTTTTTTTTTAATCACCGCGCGCGATTAATCGTTCACGCAAGAGCACTCGTCCTCGGCGATTATGTTAAAACGAGCACTCAACGCTCCCTCGGCTGTATCATTAACACTACGCTACTCGCGGCAGTGACAAACAGCTTCGTTTATCGGGGGTCCTCCTGGCACTGTGTGCATATTCTTTTGGACGTATTGCCAAGATCGTTGTGTGTAATGATGCTCAATGATGCGTACTTACTCCGGCATCAGTTGCGCTCTGTTGTGGAGCTTCCGAAGCCGCAGACATTTAACGCAATCACATTTCATAAATTTTCAAACGCTTTTTCACCACAAAAATGTTGAAGCCCCTTTTTCGGCCGAAACATTATTTTTATTACGTCTCGTAACACAACACTCACCGATACCATTAATTTCCAGTAAAGTACGATGTATTTTGAATAAATAAATAAAAGTTGAATCTCAAGTATACGTAAAAAAAAGCTAATGTTTTTAAATGGTTTTTTCAAATACCTTGACGCTCTTTTGCCCCGAATGTTTTTTCTCTTCAAAACTACATAGACTGAAATGGTAGCGATGACCAACTTTGAAAAAACTTGTATCTCGAATTATATTTGAAAAAGTAAGCATGCCCGAGAGCACGCGAATCCACTTATTATTAGCTAAGGTATAGCGAGAACCTCGTTAAAATTATAATCGTGCATTAGTAAAATATTTAAAAAAAAAAAACCATCTGCCCCGTGGCGATTCTCCTCTCGAGTACTTGATCGAGTTATTTTCATACGCTCTCTTTTTCCCGCTCGTCTGGAACGAAAACGGAAAAAAAAAAGACCGAGAGTATATTATAGAGGTAAATATACACACCCCGCTTCGAGCATTATCGACTCTCCCTCTCTGCAGCGCTGGTTTCCGTTCGAGAGGCTGACGCTGCGAGAACAAGTGGAAATTGAAAATAAGATTTTATATCCCGAGAGCGAGTGCGTGCGCGGGCGGGAAATGTGAAAAGTCATCAAACTTGTTATCGAGAGCGCGAGACTCTCGGAAAAGCAAATCTCCCCGGGCTTGAAAACTTGGCCGTCGTCTATCTTCTTCTTCTTTTTCCGTATAACCGTCGCGGCGATCGGAGTAGCGCTTATGTTATACGAACGCGCGCGCGCGATCCACGCCGGCGTTATTAATAATATCGACGCGTGACCGCCGCAGCTGCGACGAGGCTGCTTATTATACCTATACTGCGGTACGCTTTTGATCGAGATTAATGCTGATGGGTTCATTCTGTTGCGAAAATCAAAGGGGGTCGATCGGGTTTTGCAATTCACCAGCACATTTTTGATACTTTAGGCGTTTTAAAAATGGTATCGACTTTTTCATCCATGTCAGGAGATGAGGAACTTAGAAAGTTTTTTTTTCCGTTTTATACTTCGTTTGAATGTAGATTACCTGTGTTCTTTACAACAAAAGCTGTTAAGCGTCTGCGGGCACATGGGAATAAATCCATTCAACCGTTTGCTTGTCAATAACGATTTGAAATTCATCACCGTACTTTCGTAACAGGCGAGCTGATCAAGGCTTCATCACGCGAGCCATAAATATCTTGGGGTAGAGATATTCGTTGAAAGTAACCCAAAAATATATCACCCCTATATACGTGGCTGAAAAATTAGAACATTATGCAACGGACTGATAGAATTTGCAAAGTATCGCAGCATCGCGGGAAAGGAGGAGGAGAAGAAGAAGAAGAAGGGAATTTCTCGCGGCGGTCTGAAATTCCTCGCAGAAGAGGAATGCCGAAGAAGCGCCTCCCTACGCCCGGGCTTTCGGATAGGTGTATGTATATGTATACATACCGCTGGGGCAAAAGCAACTTTCACAATTTAATATAACACTGCAGTCGGACGATTATGTTATTAAATACGGATAAGAAAGTTGAATCGCTCCCGGCAAACATTCCCCGGATCCGGCCATGGATATGCGAAGCCGCTAACTCTCTCTCTCTCTCTCGGAGCTCTATACATAGCTTATACCTACCTAGGTCGCTCCTTGTACTTTCGCTCGTATCCCGTCCCTCCTACATACATGGATACATACGTGTACAACGCAAGCGACCCGGAAAACTTGTTACAAAGTGCGGCGCGGCAAACTTCTTTTCCACGACGTCGACGACGACGCGAGAGCGCCCGTCTGCACCTCGGGCATTTTCCCCCCGCCCCCCCCCCCCCTCGTACCGTCAAATTTTATTTTTCCCCCCTTGTACCTTTAGCGCCGCTGTACATTGATTTTTCCGTCCGCCGCGGATAAACGGCCCGCCCGATAGCGTCTCGTTGATCTCTCCGGTAATGCCTCGACGCGAGTAGCGTTGCCGTCCGACCGAGCTGACGCCGATGGCGTGGGGCGGAACGATATCGTCTGTTTCGTCGAAAGTAAAAATGATGGTGACCCTCTTCCCCGTGTGCCGAAGGCCGACGAGCTTTCAAGTTATGGGTACACGCACGCTCGGTTGACCGGTAATGAATCGGGGCGCCCGTGTATGTGGGTGATCCACGAAAAACTCTGGTTCCCCGACGAAGGGAACATTTTTTTGAAACGAAAGTTACTGGTGGAGCTTTTTCCTGTTTTCCAATGTATTTTCAAGAGTTCTCTGTCAAAAATGTTATCTTGTCTATATTTTAAGATGATCCAACTTACAAGAGGTTTTTTCAGCCATATTAAATAAATAATATTCTTAAACATTTCCACGTCGAAATTGTAGTTCTTAATTTGAAAATCGTTATGAGTGTCATTTCTCGCGGCATTGCGAATCATTTATTATTTGAAAACTGCTGAGTTGAGGAAACAATTGCTCAGAACACTTCCAATTAAGAATATGCATGGAACTCATGAAATCCGATGTTGGTATATATTGAAAAACTGAAGTAGGTTTCAAAAAGTGTCACACGTTCTAAAGGCATATTGAGGAACCTTTTTCGTGGAATCACTCGCATACAGTTTACAGGCACACGCTTCGCATGACACCGGATTATATCGTTCGCGAAATGGTATTAGTAGATCCTTCCCCATCGTCGGAGCCTTAGGTCTCCCGCCTCAACACTTTTCCATTTTTTTTCATCCCCAAGTCGATTCGGGGCAACCGAGCGGGCACCGGTCAGTACATAAACATCAAATCGATTATCTATAAACCGAGTTCTCGTTATGGTATACTGCTCAGCTTTTTTGGTACTCACATATGTATACATATAGATTTTCCGAATGTGCTCTTCAATTCGTTTCCGTCAAGAGGATAACGGACGGTCGGGGGCGAGCTCACCCCTCACTTCTGACCCAGCGAGCTTACTCGTCCCGGCACAAATTAAGATTGGCTTATCCACTCGCTCGACGCCGCGGCGCGGGGGGCGGCTCGATTTATACTTATATACATCCGATTCCGCCGATTCGTGCGAGCACGAGCAGCTAAAAAGAGTCTATCGGAAAATGTAAATTCCGAGCCGACCTCGCAGGAATACATTTGGATACACACAGTGTTGGGCAGATAAAATTCTTGGGGTCGTAAATAGGGGGGGGGGGATGGAGGGGGGGGGGCTGGGGGAGCGGAGAGGGGGGGGCGGGCGTGTGGGGGGGGGGATTTGGGGTTTCCCCCCCCCCCCCCCCCCCCCATCCCCCGCTCCCTTCGAAGCGATGTAACTTTTATTAAAAGATTGCACGTTCGATCGGTGAATGACGTTATACGCATACTCGGAGCTGCTGCGGAGGAGGAATCTCGTCAATACGCGAAATCGAAATGGTAATTGAAAATTCTTCGGGCTTGCCGATGACTCTGGAAAAAGCGCGATCGTTTATCAGCATCCCATGCTTTTTTTTTCTTTGTTTTTCGTAATCGTATCACCTTTTTTCTGGAGGCGAGCGGGCAGCTCTTCGGATTCAATTTAGCGCTTGGACACGGATGGCGTAACTTCGCATCAATTTCGCATAGTTCGAAGCCCAGAGCTTAAGTCCGAGTTTGGCGAAACGGAATTGAGAAAAAAAGCGAGACGGTGAAAAAGGGGGTGTGTGCGTATACTATACACATATTTATGGGAGCGGAGGTAGATTACGCTGAGGGACTATCGGAACGGTAAAAACGGGTTAAGCGATTTGCGATGTAATAATGGTTACTCGATTAGAAATCCGTGCCGACATGATTATGGATTTTAATGAAGTTTCTGACCGAGTCACGTGCTATTCTCGCGAATCGAATAATCATCATTGATTACACCTCTCTGCTATTGAAGTTGCGTATTACGTTGTACTTATTCGTATTCAAAATTCAATCCAACGCCAGATCTGTCGCACTGAACGATATTTTTGATAATTATGACATTGAATTGGGTGCAGAGTGAAGTTTCGCTTTATTTACCTTGCAGTGAATTCCAAGAAATGATTCAAATTCAATGAAAATTGATCATCAAGACACGTCAACTCAATGAGTATTACGCTCGTCTATAGGAGCCCAGTATTTAATTATTCGAATTTCTCATGAGATATTTCGTAATTTGGGTTTTGCCTCGCGTTGTGTTTGATTAATGTATATACGTGTGTTTGCTCGCTTTCCCGGAAACTCGCTCGTTCTGCATTAAGCCCCTTCTTACGGATGATTTCACGGCAATTTCACTACAACACACAAAAATACATGCGTGTCATGTATTAACGCATCGCAAAATTTAAATACTAGGTCCACAGTACAAGCCCATGAAATAATTATTTTTTAAAAAAAAGGATGTACGACAAGATCGACTATATAATGGAGCAAGAGACACAAGAGGAACGGCAGGCATAATTCGTCGTCAGCCGCTCGAGGAGATCTCCCGAGCGCGCGCACAGCGTTCCTCGTTGCGATTTCGCAGGGCCTCCCGAGGGGATGGCGCCCAAGGAATCACCCGCGCTCCATCCCCCCGGCGGGCCGCCCGGATAAGTATTCCGGTCTAATTCCCTTTAATTCCCCTCTGTCCATACCCCCCCCCCCCCCTCGCTACATCCACCGTACGCGCCGCTTCCTCGCCGCGGATGAATATAAATGCGTGCTCCGTCTCTTTGTTGGATCACGCCTCGGTCGCGGGCCGGGAGCAAGGACTTTACGCGCGAACCGCGCGCGAGCGGCGAACATCCTTCTTATCCTACTTTCACGCCTTTCGTTTTTCCGAGCCCAGGCTTCTCTTGCCGCTCGGCACTCGCCTAATCGACACGGGAGCGGTGGTGGATCGTTTTTGCTCCCGAGGAATTCACGAATGGGCGAATAAACGAAAATATCCACCCCCAGGAGTTTCCGGAAGTTGGGAAAAAATTTCTGTAGAAACCCTCTCGCTTGGAAAAACTTTCATCCTTATTTGGATTTTGGGATGAAACTTGGTTCATGAACTCTTTGGCTTGCGTAGGTTGGGAAATTTTTAGTATAATTATATCATGAACCCTAGCGTTTTCTAGTTGTATTTTTTATTTTTACGAATTTTTGTCCAAAGAACTACGGTGTCGACGAAAATCGGGGGAACATTATCGAAATAATTGTCATCGCTTCAAAAATGAAAAAAAAAAACCTTTTTGTAAAATCAGCTTAAAATCGAATAAGGCTATAAAAGCTGTAAAAAAAGTGTGACAAACGTAATTATGATGTGCTTATTACAAATCTGACCGTTAATGTGATTATCATAGTAACTGGACTATGACGTTAAATTACTCGAAAATGTAATTTTTGCCATATACCCTTGAAAGCACTTGAAAGAGAAAAAAATCTGTGTCCCACGTATAAGTGCCACGTGAAAATTTTCTTTTTTAACTTTATAAAACTTTTCTGTATCACTTTTTATAAAATCGTTGACATACTGTTTCGTCCATACGAAATTTAATAACCTTCGACACGAGAAAAAGTCAATATACCTTTGCAGCTAGTTTCGGGGTGTATCCAATTTATCTTTTCCAAACTCGACGCGTTACATTTTTCATAATCTTTTATTCTTGTAAATTTTTTTTATTTAAAAAATAAAGCCCCCGTGTATGTGCTGGACTAATTTTTTTTCGATAACTTGAATTGCATCGAATTTTCCCGTCCCTCTGTTCATTTTCCTCTAAAAATAGTTAAACATTGTTACAAGACTAATGTAAATTTCATTGACCGTACATACGTATGTACCTCTACACATTTTAATCGCATACATGCGTATATAGGTACAAGATGTACAAGCTTGCAGTAAAAAAGCGTACCTGCGATACATCCAAAAGACGCATGCAGCTTTCACAGCTCGGAGGATACATAGCGAGCAGCTCAGGTATAATACCTATACACGTTTCTATACAACAGAACGCAGCCCCTTGAATTACTGGTCCGTCGTCTTTGCTCTGATGTCTGGTCGTATTTGCTCTGCTCGCTCGGACCACCTTATTCATCCGGAAACACCGCCTCCTCTACTAGTCTGTTGAAGCCATTTGTAGGTAATCCCTTGCAACGTCGTTGCGCTCGCCGCAACTTCCATGCTATACTCGTGTGCAACCAGTGGTGCGAGCTTCGCTGTACGCTTTGAATGGATTTCACTCTGTGTACGGTAAACATTGAACGGTAGAGTGGAATACCTGGGATGAAATTGAATTTCCGTCTTACTGTATCATGTCGGATGTATTTAAAAATGTAAATAACAATATTGTCCATCCTTACGATATTTGTCTTTATTGTAATATTGACTCAAAATAATATTTTGCGGTAAAAATAGTAGTTTTCGTACGAGATTGGAAAGACTTTAATTTGTGAACCGAGAGGTTTACGGCACGAGCCGTAGGCGAGGGACTTAACGAGGTTCGCAAAGAAGCCTTTACGATCGAGTTACGAATGCTATTTTTCCTGCCGAGGGTGTACCAGGGTTCCAAAAAGGCCCGAGGTAGGAAAAAATATCTTCCACACTTTCTGGATGAAAATAAAGAGAACACGTTCTTAGGCATCTTTCTTTAATATCAGTCAACTATTTATTGAATAAAACATTCTAAAGTTTGCAAAACCATTCATGTTTATCACGATTTTTTTATTCAATTTCTTTATTCGAGACCATTGATTTTCGAGCCATAACGTATTTATCAGTAAACCATATTCTTATTTTCAAACCATATGAGTTTCTCAATGCTGCGCGCAAGGCCGTCTACTTTGTGAATTCCATCAGAGCGGCCCCCACTCGCCGCCTCTTCTATCTCTTATACCTACGTACTACATCAAAATCGAAGAAAGAAGGGAAGCAAAGCGCACATATATAACGTACACACCTACACATACCTACATACACCAGCTAGAGGGCTCGTTCCAAATCCAATGGCGAGCGAAAGCTCCTTTCCGCAGTCTCGTGCGGACAGAAAGACATGCAGGAGCTGCAGGAGCTGCAGCAGAGCGAAGGCTTTACTCGCTAGACCCCCGCGTCGATGCGGAGATTCATACATAAACAAAGAGCCGCCGTGTTCTCCGAGAACCCGCGGACGACGTATCGGGACAACGTGACGGAGAGCCCTGAATTCCGCCCACCTTCACCCCCTCCTTGCCAGTGTATGGAGCACGTATACACGGCAAACTCCTCGGGTAAACGAGCAGCGCAGCTTCCCGGGGAACTAAGCTCCGAGCTCCGTTTCGCGGGCGGGCTTGGCTCTGCTGCAAGCAGGTGTACGTGCGTACGTATACACGCTGGTGCAACTATGTCGCATATACGTATACAGCACCTGCAGTGTGATGCTGCGTTGTTGTGCAGCGTGGCAAAGTGAAACAGCGTCTCTGGTGTATGCGCACCATTATCCCCGGTACTCTGTCACTGCAAGGACGCAAAGGCGTCTGCATGGATTACAATTTACCCAAACTTGATTACTTGTATAGGTATATGTATGTCTATCTTTAAAATTGAGTTTAATCAGGGATCGACTCGCCGTGTGCTCGATTTTATTATTGTTACTTGATTTGTTCGAGATTGAACTAAAGTGGACGGTGGAAGAGAACTATGGTTATATACAATGGGATTTAAGACCAGAAGTAGAGTAGCCAAGCAGTTGTATGATCATTCGTTACTTGTTACAGTTGAAATACAGAATCCAAAAACTTTCATACGATATGATTCATCAAGTACAACTTCGGAAATGGGTATTTAAAAAAATCAAGCAGAATCTTTCAAGTATACTGGCTTCGATTTATGATATTGAACATTATTCGAGCCATTTCTCCGACATAATAGCAATGCTCATCGGCAATGTCAACTGCACGGACATTCGAGTCGACGCTGAAAAATATAAAACGGGGTAAAAATCACTCCAATACTCGACCACATCGCGAGGTGCAATTATTATGCGCGGCTCGATTGCACGAACGTCTCCCTCTTTTGTGCAATATACTCGGAGGACGAGGACTGCAAGCCCGCACGGAGTTATTAATTATATGCAACTACTCGGTGTATAATATACGTATGCAGGGGAGCTCAAGGCCATATTATATGTATATATATATATATATATATATACCATCAGCAAGTAACTCGGGAGAAGCTGAAAGGAACGACGCGCGGTTAAGCCAAGGACCGGCCGAACGGCGCAGGGCTTTCTCCCCCCCAAGAGCCCGAGAGCCCAGGGGGCCCGTGGGTGGTGATGATACATGCCGGGTCCACGGCTCATCTTCGAGATGTTATTGCAGCGAGATTCCGTGCTGGAGCGCCCCGGCAGCGTCTATGCAAATTATTTGAGGGCTTAATTAAATGCCCGGGCTCTGCTGCTGTGTGTGGACGTGTATATATGTATCTGAGTGCAGTTTGCGCCCGCGCGCTGTACGGAGAGAAAGGGGACGTGCAGTGCCGCGGTAAATATACCCAGTGTCGTCGTCGTCACCCCTAATGGTCCCCCGTTGCATGGGCTGCGCATATATTTATATACCCGAGCCGAGGGCTCTGCAATACCGCTGCTGCTGCTGCTCTCTTTGCTCGTCCTCCGATGTATATATATATATATATATATACTTGTAATGCATGCAAGGACGCAACGGCCTGTGTACTCGTAGCTCCTCCGTGGTCCCGGAACCGCGTAAATCCCTGTGAATATTTCTCAGCCGGTTGAACAACGCGAGTATAATAGTACCGCTCGATTTGGATCATGAGAGGTACGTGAAAGTGTATAGGCGCGTGGAATGGACAGAGATATACGGCTGCTAATTGTCGATCCGCGTTGTTGAGCGCGCGTATCCCGAATCGCCCCGCGAAAATCCTTGTCCTCGATCGCTCATCCCCCAGCTGGCCCGGGCCTATATATAGCACGTGTTTTTCCCCAAAGAGCACCACCCCCTCGCCTACCCGCCCCCGAGGCCTTGGCATTCCGGGAATCGAACGCTCGCCCCCCCCCCCTCCAACTGCGAGACTCCCTTTTCCTCCCCCCTCTGTTGTCGTCCTCGCCGCCATGGCACGGCCAACACACAGTGCGCAGACCCACAGCTGCAGCTTTCTTATTATCCGGAGATCCTCGGTTAATATCTTAGAGCGCACCGGACTATCTCTCTCTCTCCGCGTATGTGTTTCCACGCGAAAGAGGGGAGAGCTTTTTCCCCCGGGGGAAGCGTGATAAAAAGTGCTCGCGAGAGCTGCGTATGCTATAAGCGTACAGTGCCGTGTACGTGTGTAAAGGTGATGCGGAGACTGTGTACTATATACATACTGTCCCCGAAGTTAAATGAAAAGCTCGAAAACAAGCCCGGAAACTTGTGTGCGTATCTATATATGCGCGAGAACGAGCACAGTGCGCGCGTGAGTGCTGTACGGGCAGTAATGGCCACCCCGTCTCCCCCTAATGCGCCCGCTGGCTTAAATACGCAAAAAAGTGGCTTATTTGTCACACTTTGCGCTCCGCGAGAAAAAACCCCCCCCCCCCCCCTCCTACGCGCGAGAAAGAGTCCCTTTCTTAGCAGCCAGCGCGGGGCGTATTACACACGCATATAGTATATGCAGGGTCTCGGTAGTATTTTGTTTCGCGAAACGAGCTCTCCCCTGCACACATATATATTTCACGTATGCAAACCGATGCGCCTCCGTTATACATACACACGCGCGCTCCGTGTGCGGAATCCAACCTCGGCGCCACCCCCTCGCCCATTATTATTCCGTCCAAGTAATTTTTCCTCGTTTTCCAGGCAGTTTGCCGCGCGCGCGCACACGTACATATTACATACACACACGCACGGGGAATACCGCGGTCGCCGCGAGATGAATAATCCCCGCGACCCGTGTGTATTATACACTTGCACCCCTTTGTCCCTCCGTTTTTTGTTCCCACGCGTCGTCGTACCGCTACGAATCGCCAATGTCAGCAGCGTAAGCGGCACAGCGTTATCAATCATCCCGCGGGTGGTTGCTTGTATTATACGCAGGGCGATCCCCGTGACTTTTCGTTATCACGATAACCCGGCCAAGATATATTGTGGCAGTCGTGCGTACACGTGACGCGTTTTTTTTTTCTTTTTTTTTACCCCGACTGAAACGTCCTCGCCGGCATTCGGGCGGTTTTTCACCAAGACCGTAAGACACTTTTGGAGCGTGACCTTTGAGTTTCCACGGTGAAATGCCAGCCGCGCGTCGCCGACTCGCATCAGGGACCATACGCGCGGGGGCAGCGCGGCTGATTTTCATTTCGCGCACGTGCATGCGTGCACACAACCACGCGGAGGATAATGAAAAGGGGCGCGCGCAAGGACGCCTCTCCTGTGTGGCGATTCGACACCCCGAGGGTCGGCCGAGGCTCTCCCGTTCGTATAGTTGTATACCATAGCCCGCAATTTGCAGTGCTCGCGACGGATTCGCTGTTTTCGCCTTTCCTCGTACGCACTGCACGCGTTTCCCGGTTAATTCTCGGCTGATGGAACGGCGACGGATCGAGGAGTAATTCGCGCGCGCGGATGTAATTCGATTTAGCGCGGCCCGCGGGTCTCGCTGCAGCAGCGGCGCGGCGCGATCATCGAGTATTAATCGGAGAAACGTCGGCCGCGCGCGAATCGATCGATTCGAAGGCGAACGGAAAAAACAACAACGAAAAAGTTGTTCGTACAGAGTTTATTGAGACCAAATTGGGGGTGGGAGTCGCTCCGGAGTTTGCTGAGAAAAAAAGAAGGCTTTCATTAGCAGCTAGCCCCGTGCCGACTAGACACGGGGGGAGGGAAGGAAGGAAAGAACCAAATTAACGCAGAGAGAGCCGGGGAGCGAGGCGGAGTGTGTGGATGTGTGCACGGTGGCACGTGACAAAAATTAATTAAAAGTCTCTAAATGATGAGGGACAACAATTGTGTATACACGTAGCAGTATGCATAGTTGGGCCGCGGAGTTCGTGGCGCGTCCGCTGCGGAGCTCGCGATGAAAATGTGAAGGTATCTATATATACATACGTGCCCCCGTCCTTTTTCCGCTCGCACGCGCGTGCCAGATGTCATCGTATTTTGTTTCCCCCGTTCT
>JAPYYV010017821.1:0-16423 GCA_030522625.1 Copidosoma aretas | reverse complement strand
CGATAACCGCGTGTTTTATGCAGATTACTCGTATCGACGATTGGTCGAAAAATCATCGCCACTTATATCCTGCTGCTTCCTATCCTTTTATTCCGTTTCGTCATTTTGATTTGATTTTTATTGTCGTTTTAGTTCGCTGACAAAGTAACGGTCGACGTACGCACGACAACTATTGATTGATAGAGAGACGGAGAGACCCCACACGATCGGCCAGAGGTGGCCGTTTAAACGAGGTATATTAAATTCACATACATATCATTATCGACAGCTAGGCCTGTCTCCGCGGAACGCACACGCGATTTATTACAAAAGCATGATCGGGGGGTGCGATAGAGACGAAAATATCATGGCCCACCCACCCACAAAGATACCTACTTCTAGATACTCGAGTGCCGGGACATTCTTGGACATATATGTTCAGCCGAGCCCTTGAATGTTGCGCACGAATAGTATTTTTTTATTTAGCATGCTGTGCGTAAATAATTACATTTATAAAAGAACAAAATATTTATGGTGGTGAGTTTAACAAAAGAAAATTTTCACGTCAGATCTTTTTTTCCATACAGTGTAGTCTGAAGTTATTATGAAACTCCATCGATAAGGCAGACAAGTAGTCACAACCACGTCTGGTCAGACATATCTGACGAATCGCATATCTTTCAAATTCGCTCGTCAGATTTCATAACCGATTCAAATTATTTCGTTATTGCTCACATTCTCACTTCTTGATCTAAATAACCACCCCTTGGTAAAAATTCAACGCCCGATGAAAAATACCCCCGTAAAACATCAACTAGAAAATTCAGCAAACGCGAGCCCGAGATAAAATCGCGCCAACTTTCAAGCGACGCGAACAAAGTTCGCAAGCAAATCTCGCACTGCTGGCGAAAAAAAGGGGACGGGCGGACGGAGGAGGAAGAAAAAAAAGCCCGGGAGCGACTGTCGTAATCCTCTCGTAGATGGCGCGCCAGGTGTCTTTTAGATCGCGGGGACGAGAGTTGCACACACACACACATGGATGGCCGCTCCCTTCGCTACTTTCTCATCTCCTCCTCTTCCCGCTCGCGGATCCCCGGCAGGTCAAGCTTACATACGCGTACACGGTTTTCGGGGGCCCGGCCCCCAAAGGGGCCGGCCCCCCCCTTCCCCCCTGCCCCCCCCGGCCCCGCCCCCCCCCCCCCCCCCCCCTCGGATCATCGCTGCATTCACTCTCTTCTCTACCCCTCGTGCGTGTACGTGTCAGAGGATGGGCGTGCGTACGCAGGGCCTGCCGCTCTCCTCCGACGTCCTATGTTCTGTAGCTACGAACCACCCACGCACACAAAGCGGGATTACAGGGGGTGCATTATACATCAACACGTGTGCACGAGTCTGAGCTGCTGGCGACTGGGCGTGTGCGTCTGCGCACCGGGGAGCTCGGGCGTCTACCGATCGGCCGCTAAAGTGCACGCCGAGGCGGAATCATCACGACTGTCGGGCGATCGCGAGGATAATGAGGCAGCACACGTTTTTATTGATCTTTCCGTCGTAAAATTTTTAATTTGACCTACAAAAGTTCTCACCAATACATTCGACGTCTCATCGGCAGCAGTCAACGACGAGCGTTCACGCGTATGCTGCACGCAGTGTGGCGCTCGTCAGCGAGCACAATAGATAAAAGAATGCACTATATACTTTCGCATGATGCGCTACAAGTACGAATATACCGGCAGTCCCGGGGCTCTTAAAAATACATATCTCGCGCTCGGACCCGTATACGTGTACGTGAGTCACCTGCCCGAGCGATCCGATCCCTCCGTGCGCATGCTATCTGCATCGCCCGCAGAGGCTTTCTCGGCGTGCATAAGGTACGTAGGTCGTACGTGCGCGGAATTCGGCACACGTGAGCATGTACTCCGCCTTAGCGCCTCGATCTATCGATCCGAAAGCACGCGGTCGTCGGTCACGTTTGAAATGGACGGCTGAGGGGGCGGGGGGGAGGCTAGCGGAGTTTCTCGCCCCTTTTGGAGCTCTAACGATCGACATGGGTGGCTGTTTAGCGCCATCGGCTCGTTTATACGTGTATGCAAGGACGCGCTACTGTAACTATAACGTCGCGCAGCGCAACACTTCCCACGCGGTTTTTCACGATTAGCTGACACGACTTTTCACGCGTGTTTTCACGCCCGCGTGCATCATGCTCGGAATAAATTGTCCGTCGTCCGGTGTGGGAGAGAGAGCTTTGATACGTTGACGAAAGGTGTTTGTCCCTGATTTAACGCCCCCAGAAATATACGTGCTCTGTCTGGCGTTAGTGTTTGGGACACGAACGTTGTTGGGAAAAAAAAAAAAAAAAAAAAAATTTCAATTCGAAAGTGTACAGAGTGTCGCTCCGTTCGTTCGTTCGTACCAACGTCATTGGAAAGCGATGAAACCTGAATTATCGTTCTCCGGTCGAGCCGCGGTATATGTCAGTTGTTGTTTGTTTGTTTGCAACGGTACAACAATCTCACGAGCATTTCCGAGAAGAACAGTTCCAGAATAATAAAAAAATAAGCCGGCGCGATGGGTGACCGATAGCCGGGCCCCGATTCGTCACGCATACCGCGGGCACCCAGCTCTCGTGTCGGTAGTAGGGCCCTTGGGGCTTTTCAAGCGCCAAACCTCGGTCGTCGGTGCAACGCGGGGCTCCGAACATTTACCTCGCCACAGCCAGACGGACGAGCTAGATTTTCATCGGCGATCGGGGCCGGGGGGGAAACACCGCGCGACTCTTTCCCTTTGTGATTCGACGAGAAAGTGCTTTCTTTTTCTCTCCCTTCGGCTGCTGTTCTCGACAAAAGCCCTTTCCCCCCCCCCCCTCCCTCCCCGTGCATGCGTCTCTTGTCATGGCTATGGGTGCGGTTTTCGGGAGAGAAAGCGACGTTACGAGGCCGCAAGAGAGATCCCGCGTGTCGGGGGGCGAGGCCGTTCGTCTCCTCGGCGGGCCTTTCTTTCGTTTCTCCGGGGCGAGCGTCGGTCCGTGGGATGCGTCGATGTTAATGAATTTCACCGACTGCGTGTGCCGCGCGACGACCACGCCTCGTGTGGAAAAGTGAGTGCGTTAGGTGGGTTTCGGGGCCGTTTTTCATTTTTTTTTTTTTTTTTTTTCTCTTTCCCCTGCGGTCGTGGATCGTCATTGTACGTGCGAATGACAACTGCTGAATGTGCGTGTTTGGTTGGATATGAGGACAGTGTTATGGGCGAACAGAGAGTTAGAGTCGGTGTTTACCGTTTGCCAAATTTATCGGTACTTTCGGAATTTGTATCCATCCATCCATCGTGCATTATTCTCCATTATACAAGATTACAAGCGCCCAGACTGTCAAAATTAAACTCACAAGCACGGCTCAACACGAATCGGGTGTTTTTTAGGAGGTTTAACATGAATCTAAAGATTAAATTACCCCATCATGTAACGATTTTTTTTTTCTAACAAAGGAAAACTATTAACATGCATCCACTCCTAATTCTACACTGAGGGAAGTAAAAGCTTACTATAAACGTGGTGAGTTAAGTATAAACGTACCGTAGTGTTATACTGTTTTTTTTTTAAAAGTGTAACTATTAACTTACAAAAGTTTGTAGTAATCGTCGCCCGTTTATTATAAACTGACGATGCGTATTGAACGTATTCACACGTTAACTATAAACGAATGAGAAGTTAAAAACTCTTAGAAACGCGTACGTTAATAGTTAACGGACCAAGGTTTACTGTAACCTTTCCTTCTCTCAGTGTACCGTTCATGTCTAAAATAATGAATTTTCGTACAAACAAACATGAAATTTTTGATGCACTGTAGAGTGCCATTTTAGACCAGTGTTATCGATTAAACATTGACATTGCCCCTTTTGCAATAATTTCATTTCAAAGCGGATACGCGATTCATCGAATTAATCGCCCGTTTTTTTATCTGTTACAGGGTCTTCTCCGAGTCGGTGAGTAACCTTCACACCTTTAGCCTTATCAATGTGTTTTTTCAACATGATGATCGAGCAGTTAAAATTTTGGCGAGCTTTTGAAATAAATACAATCGGCCCGACGTTGCGTCCACCGTTTGGCAACGATACAGCGTTAAAAATAAATGCGCCTGGTAGTAACACTTCCAAGCTCCCGAAGCTGCGATAAAACCCCCCCGAGCCCGCTGATCCACCGGGCACTGAAAATTTAGTCTTACGAACGCGACGAATTAATGACCGAAGAAGTGGCCGTAACTTTGGAAAAGCAGATCCAAAGAGAGAGGAAAACGCCAGCCAGTTAACCCACAACCGCTCCGGCCCGATAAATCATTAGGCCGCATCCACCCAAGTTTCAGATTTGCTCGATCCAGGAAAAAAAAGGGGGCAATCGGCGCTATCTCGCGACCCGGAGAGTCGCAACAATAATAGTGCCTTCGGACCATAACCAGAACCGTCACAGCCCCATGTACCCGGGAAACTACCCCCCCGCTATCGCAATTTTCCCGGCCGTCCGCGTCATTACCCCTATCTCCTTCCCTCTTCATCCACTACCGTCATCGTCGTCGTCGTCGTCGTCGTCGTCTCCCCGTGCACAGCCTCTCCGTGCGTCCAGAACGGCCGACTCTTTCGGCGGCCAGAGGGGGAGGGGGGCTCCCACTTTCGCCCCCCCCCCCTTTCTCCGGCTCGCGGTCGGTGCATTCCGTGAGCTGCAGCGCGAAAGAGGCAAGCGGCCGACGAGAGAGAAAGAAAGAGGCGCGCTCTGCTGCAGGCGGAGGTAACGCACGATGCGAGGAGGAGAGACGGGAGTGTGTGTGTATGTGTGCGCCAGAGGGAAGAAAAAAGTCAAGCCGCACGGAAACACGCGCACAGAGAGAGGGGAGAAGCAACGTGGCGAGGCACACTACTGACAGCCGAGAGTGTATACAAGCCGGAACGAGACGCAAGAGAGAGAGAGAGAGAGAGAGAGCCGAACGAAGCGTTCCCATTCATCTTGGCGAGGCCGCGGCCGATTGGCCCGTGGCTGGGTGAGACCGGGCCCGGATTGGCCGGTTCTGTTTACCAGCTGGCGCCCCGCTCCCGCGGCGCCCGAGGGAAGGGGGAGCAGAGCCCAGCGTCGCGAGTAGCGAGAGGGAGAGAAACAAGATCACGCACACACACACGCGCGCGCTGCGAGCGGCGGGTATACGGGGGCGCCATTACCGCTGTACTGCAAGGGGTTACACGGCCGAGGGCGGCCCGCGGCGTGTGTGTGCCGAGGAGACGACGACGACGGACTGCTGCTGCTCCGCTCTCGGTGCTGCTGGGGCAAGGAAGCAAGTGTTGGTATGTGCGTGTGTGCGCGCATACCCAAAGAGACACACACACACACACAGGGGAGAGAGAGAGAGAGAGAGAGACGGGCGCGCGCGTGTTGCTCGCTCTCGCGGTTGGTTCCGTGTAGTACGCGGCGCTCGGGATAGGGGGCTATAGTACCTTCATGCATGGCCCATAAAGGATTCGTCGACTATCCGAGAAGTACGCAAGAAAACGGCTTCCAACACCTGACGACGGCCACGACGAGCGGCCCCCCTGGCTTGCTGCTGCTGCTCCTCCCGATACCGCTGGACCATCATCGTCATCGCTCAATCATCCATCGTCGTCGTCACGTCAAGCACCCCCGCTGTCACTCTCCCTCTCTCTCTCTCTCGCTCGTTCGCTCGCTCGTTGCCTGCACTGCAGGGACAACAGACTCCACCGACCCTTCGTCCGTCCGTCTGACCGACTGACTACAGCTCGATAAGTACTACTACTACTACTACTACTACTACTACTACTACTACCACTACTACTACTACTACCACTCAACCTCTGGGCCGTGGACTGTCGATCCAGGCTCGCCGCCACCACCGCCGCAGCCGTCGTCGTCTCCTTCCTTCGCGCGTGTTTTAATTTTTACGACGCCGATAGGCAAACTACCAGCAGCAGCAGCAGCAGCAGCAGCGTCACAGTCGCTCGCACACGCGGATCAGCTGAGAGAGCGCGAGGGACACCGCCGTTGCCGCACCGTCGCCGCCACACTCGCGCATTCCCTCGCTCTCCGCGGTGTTGTCGTCGTCGTCGTCGTCGTCGTCTGCTGCTACTTTAGTACTCTCTGTGTGTGCTCCCGTTTATTCGACCCTCATTGCTCCCTCTCTCTCTCCTCCGGCTTTATTGCTCCGGAGCGGCTCGCGGGACTCCCATCTCTGTGCGTTCGTGCTCCCCTCGCTCCGCGATAGGCGAGAGGACTCTCGTTCGTTCGTTCGGTTTTCGGGGTTTTTCCCGGTGACATTACTCGTCAGTGCCGATCTGTAGCTATATATACACAACAGTGCGCGAGTTTGTCCCATTGGCACAAGTGAACCTTCATCCACCGCAACCAACTACCGCCAGGATGTGCAGCCCGAGACGCGCCACCTCGGCGCCTCGGCTCGACGTCAGTGCGTGCATCGTTACCAAAGCCCATCGCGAGTGGTCCGGTTAATCATCGCCGCACCCCTTCCCGTCGCTCCGAGGGACAGCACCGGTGGTCGTGTGAAAAAAACAAAAACAAAAGGTGAACAACAGAGCCCAGAGCAGCAGCAACAGCAGCTGGGCGCTCCGTGAGGCGAGAGCGACGGCCCTCCCGGCGCGCTATGAGTTCGAAATTCATAATCGATAGCATGCTCCCAAAGTACCACCACCAGCACCCCTCGCCCTACCAGCAGTTGTTCTCGAGCGCCAACCACAGTTCGGTCCATCAGGCTGCCTCGTCATCATCGTCACCAGCATCAGCATCGATCGGAGGCGTCAGCACCACCAGCCCGGTATCCGCAGCCGCGGCGGCAGCAGCCAGCCAGCTCGAGTCCAGCCTGAGCAGCGCCGTGGCCGCGGCCGCGGCCAGTTACGCCCAGCACCACCAGCACAGCCACCACCTTCACCACAACCACCACCACCACCACAGTACCCCCAGTCCGACGGGCTCGAGTCCCCAGCACTCGGGCAGCTCGGCGTCGACCTCCCCCGCGGCCCGGCCGACCCCCGCCATGTATCCCTACGTCTCGGCCGCCGCGGCCCACCACCACCACCAGCAGCAGCAGGCCGTGGCCGCGGCCGCGTTCGGCGCCAGCTCGAGTATGGTGCCGACCTTCGGCTCCTCGGCAGCGGCCGCGTCGAGCGCCGCCCTGGCCGCCGCGGCCGCCGTCGACGCCGCGGCGGGCGACAAGTCGTGCAGGTACACCGCGAGTCTGACGGGCAACGTCGCGCCCGGCAGCGCGGATCCAATGGTCAACTACACCCTGGGACACCACCATCAGAACGGCACGACGCCCGGGAGCCTAGTCTCGTCCGCCTCGGCGTCCAGCGTCTCGGCGGCCTCGATGACCTCCATGGCCGCGGCGGCGCACTTTTACAATCAGGCGGCCGCCGCGAGCGTCGTCGATCCCCTGGTGGGCTCGTGCCAGCAGCCGACCGCCGGCCAGCCCGGGATACCCGACCTGCCGCGCTACCCGTGGATGTCCATCACTGGTGAGTATGGTTTTTTTCCACGGTTGTGTCCGGCTTTTCTGGCGCGGGAAATAGTTGCGTGCGCTTGGAAGTGCGTGGGTTTTTTCTTTCGATCGTTGTACAATCGACGGCCTTTTACGCGGGAAACGTATTCGGCGCTTTTCCCACCAATATTGCTTCCGTTGTTATGTAAAATGCCCGTCCCAGTTGCAAAAGTACGTGGAGTCGTAGCCTTTTCAGAGAGCCATCGAAAGAGCGTCGTTGACACCAATCGAGATAAATAAAGTAATGGCCACTTTGTTCGTAAAACTATCCGGGAAATTGCGCGTCTAATGTTGAATGCGCATTCAAATTGCTTATAAATACGTTACTGTCGTTGTTGCGCATTGGGGTCGTTAACAATGGATGTAAAATAGTGGAATATCCGGGGAGATAAGGAGCCTGGCGAGCTTTGCCGACGGGCGACGGTAAGCAACATGGCGTCGTCCGTCGGACGCTTGAAGCGCCGGCAGAGAACCCGTGGACGTTGAAAATACTCGGTTTTCTCGCAATCGAATCGAAATGGGAACGGAGCACTGGTCAAACAGGGACTATTTGGAAACGGTGAAATTAAAAAATTAGATTTCAGCAGCTCATGGGTGTCGTAACAACTTGTGAGGCTTTAATTGCAAAGAGCGTGAGATCGGAGGGTAATTTGGTTTCCCAAATCTTTTTCCGGCGATTAAAATTAGCGTAGCTCGTGAAAATGGATTTCTCGGTACTGGCGTTTATAACTAACACGGGAAGTATTGCGAATGTTTGTAACGAGACGTATACGCACAAATGTCGTTTAGGGTCTTGCAGAATTTGAATCACGTAATAACACACAATTATAATCGTATGCAACTATTTCAGCTGCTATATTTGTTTATAAGCATGTACATTAATTTTTAATTCATTTTAAATTTAATTAGTCATTTAAATATCTGTAGTAAACATGATTTGCCCACTTGTCCAAAGAAAAGTTTCTCAACTTACTCGTTATTTCTAAAAACTATCCATTTCCAACACTTTTTTACAGCCAACGTATGTTTTATTACTTTACAGACTGGATGAATCCGTTCGACAGAGTCGTATGTGGTGAGTATCTTAAAAGTTTCCCATGCACAAATTACACTTGACAAGTACATTAGAACAAATTTGTATCACCCCAATAATTATCTAGGTTATATAAAGTTTGCACATTTCACAAATCACAGTTTTCATTAACCTTAAAAAATATATTATTTCATGAAATATTCCCATGGTAAGTCAAAGGTACGATCCTGTTTTTGATGTAATCCATGTTATAAACCCCTATTCTCAGCTGTATTTCGCAGATCCCACTCACAATCGATTATTTCCATTCGGACCACGCATTTACAAACCAAAGCGTATCGAAATTCGCATATTTCATTCCCCACGACTACTACTTCTACTACTCAGCCATCTTCCCCCGAACAGCCGCCAACGTAAGTCAAGTACCCTTTCTTTCTGCCGAACCTCGATCCCCGAAAACCCAGGCGAACTTGATTATATCCCAATGGCAATAAAATTAATCGCGAGTCCGAGGGAAAAACAAAAGGAGACAAAAAAAGCCCCGAGAAGTGAAAAACCTGTTTGCCCGCCTCTCCAATGTTTATAATATAATACATGTAGCGCACAGTCGAGTCGTGCATGGTGATTTGTTGGCTCCTTATATACTAGTCGTGAAGCACAGATAGAAGCCATATCTCCTTTCCTCGGTCCGTAGCGCACGTAGGAATCATCGTCCAGAGAACCGAGAGACAAGACCACGGACAAAAGAGGAGAGAAGAGGAGAAAAAAAAAAAAAAAAAAAAAAAAAAAAAAAAAAAAACGGGACGGAGAAAAAAAAATAACGAGGCGCCATTGACATTGAGGCCCACCGCTCGGCCGGGGAGTCGGATTATTCGGCATTGAACAAAAAAATGTTCGTCGCTCCGCTCTCAAGGCCGGCTCATTGTTGCTCCGTATCGTCCGGCCAAATGTTGGCCCGTCGATGCACACGTGTCCCCGCGCGCGCGATACGCTTCCCCGTCGTCCCTATTTTCTTTGCGCGACACGTTTCCTCCCCTGCGTGCGCGCATTGTGCATCGATGCTCATTCGATGGGCGCGCGAGCAGGAGCGCGCCGATACTTACGCAGAGACTGGCTGCCAATTAAGGCAGACGCGACACGGTGACGATCGTTATTTCTGATGTACGGGCGCGCGTGTTATCATCAGCCTCGGGGGCGCCCCCCTTGGCTTCGCTCCGTCGTTTCCTGCGACATTGTACCTGATGGAAGTTATTCGATTGACAGTTAGTTCACAATCCACCGTCGTCTGGACACTGCTTACTATGATATTTTAGCATGTGCAAAAGTTGTATCGTGTTTTGCTTGTTGAATGGACTTCGATAAACCGGCGCTGTTTTTGAATGAATACTGTACTATGGAAAGTCGATAGCGATTTCATTTCAAATGTTGAGGTTTGGAAAGATTCATAAAAATTATTGCTGGATGTCAATCTTATGCTTATCTGCATCTGTACTGTAACGTCTACCTATGCAAACAGAGTAAAATGTATCCACATATTTTCATACATATGTACACTAGTCGGAACTTGATTCGTTAAGAGGGAAATTTTTTAATTTAATTCCTATTGGCTAGTTCCAGAATATAAATAACTTTTCTCATTAGGGGAATTCATACTTCACGCTTAACGTATCAAGTTGCGTCGAGTGTACTATATTTGTACTTGATGGTACAGATTCTAAGTATAAGCATAAGACTGACATGTTTTGCCATAAAAAAAAAAAATCCATGTTCATACAAAAAGTGCACCAACGATTTCATATATATTTTTATTTTTGTCATTAATTTTGCACATGGTTTAGAAAGTCTTAACCCTCACCCACATGCCGAGGTAAACATTGAGATTGAACCCAACGCTACTGGCTCACCAATTTGTCTTCCTACCGTCCAACCCGTACGATCGAACGATTTTACTATTCTATAGTTCTAATTAGTTCCACGAAGATGCATCGACTCGTTATAATCAAATCGCGTACAGAGTATTTTTTTTAATTTTATTTTAGTAAAGAAATGAGTCAGATCAAGCCGTAAGGTCGTAAAAACGAAATATGAGAATGAGGAACGAAGGGGAGACCGTTGAATTTAACATTTGGCCGCGTGGACGTTTCGTGTGCCAGTATGCTGTGTGCGCGTGTGTGCGTGTGTGTGCATGGAAACGTGTTTGAGTATAATATGAGCTTCTCCGGAGGCGCAGGGGCACTTTCCGAAATGGGAAAACAAACGAGAATCTTCGATAGTAGGGAGCAGCCTAGCCGTCGTCGAAGATACTACTACCTACTGTTATTAGGTACTGTACACTAGGTAGCGAAGGGGAGATGGAGGGAAAGGCCGTCGCGAGCTCATAAAATCATTATGTACCGACGTTTATGCGTTTATGGGGTACACTTGATTCCGTGCAGTTGGGAAAATTGTTAGCCAAAACTGAGACGATCCTCCTCTCTGTATATAGACATGTACATACTACTGGTAGCGTTTTTGTTTTTATGGCTGCTCTGAAAAGTTGACGTTTCTCTTGTAGGTATGTATGAAGTGTGCACCGAATTAATAAGAATAGCCGCTGTCTCAGTAACGACTTAAAACTCGCGAAGCTGTGGAATAAAGAAATTCGTCTTGCCAAAGAATAAGTACTATTCTAATTTAAAATTTTTTCTTTTTTCAACGTAACGCTGTACCAATTTTTTAATGCTTTGATCTTGCCGCGCGATGCACAAATTCAATGAGACAAAATTCCAGTCTTCATGCTGCGCTCAATTGTTCTCCTGGAAAAACTCTTCTCTGTTGGTGGCTGAAAATTCGGAGTAAAAGATCATTACTTGCTTTTTTATGATGTTTGAAATGGCATTAGACAACGTAAGACACATTTCTCGGGATCAGAAATATTTTAATTTATGACTTTACTGGCAGTTTTATGCGATCTAATTCGATGAACAAAAATTTTCTTGTGATTGAACAAATTAATTTTTATCCTGACTGCTTTGCAGAAGGGAAATATATTCCTACTGAGTTGAAGCATAACAAACATTGAATCGTCTATCTTTGAAGAAAAACAAATTTTGAATACAATTCGAAGGTAATCTGAATCTTTTACCCTCACAACAAAATGTTGAAATCCAAAAGTTAAAGATTTTAGAGAAATAAACCTTTTGTATTGCATGTTTTTCTCTAGGATTCTGCACTAATATGAGAATTAGTTGTGGATATTAAAAAACTTACAAACAGAAAAAATTGTTTCTAATCATCCAAAAAATTGTTTTACAGTATCTTAATTTTTCATTCAGTGTTTAAACGCGATTTGTTACAACATGCAAGCTTAAAAAATATAACTTTTTCGTACGTTACATTCTGCTTATATTAATTACACTTTAAGCTCTGGTATCGAATTGAGTCTTTTAAATAAATTGAACCACTTGTTCCTACCTAATTCATCAAAAAAACTAGACTGTTATAAAAAATTATTTCAAAGATTAAACAAATATGTATAAACTTAAAAAATAATCTCACTCTCCAAGAGACCAATGTAGTCAACTCCCTCTCTCGCATTTTATAACCACATTAAACATCATCTCTTGCTAGAATCTTGTAACGAGCATGAGCTTTATATTTCCACCGTCTTTCGTTCAAAAGCATTACTTACTTTAGTTCACGCACAACACCATCTTTTTCCTAATCCATCGGCAACGTGATTCTATACTAAAAGTTTCGTGCAAAGCTCCTTCGGCTTTTCAGCGTTCGGAGAATCCAAAAAAAAAAGCTTAGCTGTAGAGTGGAATTTCGGGGATGCTGTTGTTGGTGTATCGGCCAAAGCTGGATCTTTCAAGGTGCCTATCTCTCCACTCCTCCATACAAGCCGGCGGGAGATAATGCATAATTTATAATCAGGCCGATCCGTCGCTGTTGTTGCCAGGCCATGATCCGGAGGAGGAGGCTTTAGCTATCCGTGCCGTTCTCCTTCGTCCTCGAGCCGCGTGTGCGTGTGAAAGAGAGAGAGAAAGAAAGCGCGGGACCAACCCCTCATTAGCATTCGATGATGGCTGCCGCGTCCTGCAGCCTCGGCTACGGTGTCCCGTTCTAATACCACCCCAGGCCACCCTGTTTGCGTATACGTTTTCACACACCTACCTGCCGCCCTTTTTTTTTTTCTTCCGTCCTGTGTACCGCTAACTTTTTTCTTTTCCATTCCCTCATCCACGTTTTCAAGTCTGTTTTTTTTTAACACTCTCGGCTTTTCTTATTTTTTAATAAGTATTTTTGTTCTATTCATGGAAATGTAAACATTTTTCTAGCTACGTTTCAGTGAAGTTATTTAAGTGCTTGGCAAACTAATATGCGGTGCATTGCACACGCGACGTTTATTACTCGAATATTTACGCTCGTTATAAATGCGGAGATGCTATTAAAACGTAGAATTTCATTAAATACCACTTTTCGCATCATATACCTGTAATTGTTTGAATGTGAAATCATGGGTTAACGAAAGTAAAATCATACATTTGAATCGTCTCACTGTGCCGCAGATTTGATGAATTAACAGAATGTGGTTAAAAAATAATTTTTAAATCGTCCTACAATTAATCCAATTATTCCATTCAACGCCATTCAACGTATGTTCCTTTTACAAATATGATGATAATGTTATGATTAAAGGCTTTTTTTTTTTTAATAAATGAAGCTTTATTAAGTCCTTAAAGGCTTTTACAGCTCGATTAAAGGCTATAGCCAGTTTGCAGAACATATTTTCTCAGTTAGTTTTTAAATTGCTCTTTGACAAATTGAAAAATAATACAAGAAGATACTAGTGTACCAAGTATCAGATTGTACCTCGGTTTGTCTTCGACCTCAAAAATGAAATTTTTTTAATTTAATTTTTACCGTCATTAAACGTTAAAAACGTGATAAATTGCTGCGAACAATTATATCACCTTTTTTTTAAAACTTTTTTAAAGGTTGAGCTAGGTATGAGATGAAAATCAATTTTTTTTACCGCATAGTGCGAAAAAAGAATACGTTTAGGACATATTATATATGCAAAAATATCATTCCATTTCCAAAGATATTTGAAAGAATTATCATAAATTGATGAATCATTTATTAGATGATTTATTTATTCGTCATTCAGTACGAAAGGGCCCGTTTACTTGAGCTCACTTAGGATAAAGACCGAGTCTCGAAAAACCCAGTGCCGTAAGGGATCCCAAATCCGTCTCCCTACCGTTCGCCTCCACACGTACACACTACAACTCCAGTTATAAAAGTAACATGTCCTTTGTATGACTATGGAATATGTTTTCAATGCATTTTGTTTAGAAATTCAGGAAAAAATTTGTTTTCTCTAAGTATGAAACTGAATAAATAAAGTAAAAAATTAGCTTCAAAGATTTTATCAAGTTAGTCTTGTCATGCACATCTTAGAAAAGAACTTTATTTTTAAAAGAATCATATGAGAAAGAAATCAAATATCTCTATCAAAAATGTATTCCTGATAACGTTCGATTTAAAGCTCCCTCTAATTTTAATGTACGTCCGAACCTACAAGAACTCGTTTCCAATTTTTTTGAGTTTCAAAAATCTCATTATAGAAATAACCGTGAGCGAATTTGGCCCTCAATCCAGCCGTAACTTTCGATCGAGCCTATATTTTTAGGTTGCGACCTCAATTAACGAGACGACCAGAAATAATATTTCGCCAATGGTCAATTAACGAAACAGTTGGTAGAAATCTCAGTCGACCGAGAGCAGAGCTTTCGCAGTCACATCACATATTTATATCAAACTCGTATCATTAAGCGCTCTAATGGCTCGACTGGGTAATCTTTACGACCCTTATCGCGCGACATTTAACTCGTTTGCGACACATAAAATTTCAATAAATGATGCAATTGTTTCAATAATTCACGTATCTCCTCCTCCTCATCTTCTTCTCTTATGTTTCTCTGCTGCTACCCTTCGAACAATCGACCGCTTTCAAGTCAGCCACGTATGTATATGTCACTACCAAACAAGGCCGAAAACACGAGGTGCTCTCTCGAAGCGTAAGCCAAGAACCATTCATTCTACAAAAAACTTATTTTGGCAAAAGAGATATAATCTCAACCACTATCGAGCAAGAGAGAGAGAAAGCGACGAAAAAATGAATCTTGGCCAGCAAAAAGGACACCGCCGATTCGCAGAATCGTGTCATAGGACGCGCACCGCGTTTATCAAACTGTCGTTTACATCACGCCGCCGAGTCTTGCCGCCTGTACGTGCAGTATAAAAGAGAAGCCTAATTGCGCCGACGATTTTCTCCCCGCTTATCTCTCTCGCGTGCGTATATATGTATATATACATATATATATATATATATGCGCTCAAGTGGAGTGTCATGTGACCCGTAAGAGTATGTCGTTTCTGTCTCTATATCCCATCTCCGACACCCCACCACCTTTTTTTTTTCCAGACACGGCTGCGTATATACGCGCGTTACCTCGTGCGTGTACACAACATGTGTAATGTATATATTGCACTGACACCGCAGCAGCAGCAGAGAGCCGCGAGTGTTGGGTTTTGAAAAAAAGATTCGACGTATAATAATACACGTCCGACAGTCGTGAACTACTTTCGCGCGTAATCCGCCATTAATTGCAGCTTATGCGCATTAATCGCCATTCATATTGCACGAGTAAATTATCTTCGTTTTACTTTCTGTTTTTTTTGTTTTGTTTTTTTTCACTCAATTCCAGCTACAGAATATTTAATCGACGACAAACATCCATTCGCGCGGTTGTAAAATTCAATCAACTCCATTATCGCTGCGCGCTGGATGACTCGATTATAAGTCGTGCGATTAATTTGATGCAAGTTTCACCAAAGAGCATTAAAAATCTCTCGGTCACCATAAAAATACCCTAGCACCAGATCCTCGGGAAAACAAAACGATCATCCTCTCTCGAAACCCAGTGGTCCATAAAAACGTCAGTCGCAGACGGGCTGCACCCGGAAAAAGCCCCAAACACCTCCGAGGGAAAGAGAGTGACGGGGGGGGGGGGTCATAACGACCGGGGGTCATTCAAATTCTACAGATTGCAGAACCCGCAAGGAGCCAACCCGGGCATATAAAGACCGGAAGAACCCATTGCTGTCCCTCTCAGCAGGTCAGGAATCGCCCTGTCACCGGGTATAGGCAGAGAGATTATTGAAACTGCTGTTTTATGGGGCCTTAAAGGTAGTTTAATCGTCGGTATATATATAGGTGTTTACGCGCTGCGAGAAGCCGGCCCCGTTTCTGTTGCCACACTCGTGCAGCCGGTGCCATATAATATATATATATATGTGTTGATAGTGCACCTATGCTACGCACCGGAGAGCGTCGAACGCTCGTTTTACGGTCATACGGTGCGCACTCGGTTGTTGGCGCCGATCCTTAACCCGGGGCTCGTGAACTCGCTCGTCGCGTGCCAAAATCCATAGCGCCGAATGGTCGAGCTCGGGGAGCCGACAAATTGCCGATCGTCGGCTTAGCACGGGGTATCGGTAAGTGTGCCATTCTCGGTCGTGATGTTTTTAGGGGAATATCGAATGAATGGTGATTATTATATTGTTGTAGCTGTTGAGAGTCCGGTATGGACACGCCACCCGAAACGACGCGAAACGTAATTTTGGAAGAAAAAACTTTGTTCTCCATTTGACCGTGTAAAATGCCAAGAACCCAGTGCCATTAAGTATACGCAACGGCCATCGATTCGAACATTAGCGTCTCGCACGTATTACGGGGAGTAGTGCCCGGTTGACTCGGCGGCTTTTCCCAAGGCTCGAGGAGACGAAACGACTTCCAGCCATCGAGCGAGAAGGGGGG
>JAPYYV010017818.1:0-12020 GCA_030522625.1 Copidosoma aretas | reverse complement strand
ATAGACGAAGTTCCAGATAAAATAATTTCTTTACGAGCCGCCAATTCACAAGAGTCAGTTGTTGGAGGGCAAGGATTCACCCGCTGTAACTGTACCACAAAGTGTAGAACAAAGAGATGTATTTGTAATGCCAAAAGTCTAAAATGTAATTCTCGCTGTCACAGCTCTCTAGATTGTTATAACAAATAATCTTCCATTATATACTGAACTTTCAACAAATGTAAATACTAAATTAAAGACAAATTTAGTAACTTCTACTGTAAAATTGTAAATATAGACGTACAGTATCAATAGCAACACATATACAGTCATATTTGTTTTAATTCTCAGCTCTTACTGTACTTTGAACAACCGCGTTATTCAAACCGCGGGTTGTACAAAATTTGCTTGTACAAAGTCCGGTCATTCGGACTTTGTACAAAACACTCCGTACATTTCGCACCTTGTACAAAAATCTGTGCATTTCCCGAAGTGCACAGTTTCGGACTTTGCACGTAACATATATATGTGGCAAAATCTCTAGACAAACGGTAAGACTAGAACGGTCAGACCATCCACTTATGTTGCGTAACTTTAAAAATTCAGAAAGAATAAGACCCAACAGAAATCAAATAATTTATCCGTAGAACATCGTATTAATTAACTAACAACAAAAAAAAGGGTATTCCTCTCTCTCTCTCTTTTTCCATGCCTGTACGTACGGTAAAACAATGTAAAACTTTGCTTTTAGATTTTCGAAAAATATTATTTGATTAAATAAAAAATACAAGTACTTTGTTATTAATTATTTGAAAACAAATGAATTAATAAACAGTGAATAAACATTTTTTTTTTTAAATAAATTATGAACCACAGTATAAGAGGCAGTTTAAGTAGTTGACTGAGCGGGATAGCTCGTGGCTGGATAGATACGATGCTTGGCTGAGTGCAAGGTCGTGAGTTCAAGTCTTGTGAAAAATATTTTTTTTTTTTTTGTAATTAAAGACTTAAAATTTACTTTTATTACACATTTTAGAGATGGAGAAAGTAGGAATTTCAATTCAGTTCTGGTATGTATTGAATTTACTTCCGTTACACATTCCTGAATCCAGTTCCGTTACACATTTTAGAGAGAAAGGGATTGTTGAAGTCGTTGATTTAGCCCCTGCATAACGCGCCTATAGAAGTATATAAAAAGTTTTTGAAAAAAAATTTTAAATCATTTGATTTTAATAAGGCGGGCTAGTTTTTTTCTTGATCTAAATAGCTACAATTTTATCGTCTTAGATTTTTTTTAAAAATATGTATTATTATTAAAGTATTTGTCTACAAAATTTTTTCAATTTCCATAAATCAATGTATTTATAACGATCAGTACGACTTTTTTAGAAAATCTTAGACGGTGAATTTCTATCTATTCAAATATAGAAAAACACTAGCTTTAATTAATTAAAATTGGATGATCATTCAAAAATTTTAATTGCAAAGAGTGTAAATTTATCATACACACGATATTTAGATGAATGAATGAAGAATAAATCTGAATAAAGTATATGATGTACCCTATATATGCGACAGTATCATACATTTAAATAGCAACAATCACATGTCACTAAGTAATATAACTTTTTCAATAACCTTTGAATTTCAGGATGACTTCGGTACAAAATCAGTATTGATTACGACTTAATTATAACTTAAGGGCAACTTGAATCCAACTTGGGATACTCTGTTTCATGGTTTTGTAATTTTTAAAAAAAATTCGTGTATTTCGTATTGTAGTATTATTCAGAAATAGGAAAGCAAGAAAAAAAAATATTTTGAACTTTTTATGTGAAAAAAAAAAACACCAAAATTTGATGATTTTTTTATTTTTGTTGGCTAGTAGGGACCTCTAAACTTCGTCGTACATCGCTTGCTTTGCAGGTTCGTTTATATTAAAAACAAAAATTATTATAAGAGATTTACTTCATGAAAATTCGAAAGTCAGGTAATTTCGGACCGCCTCATTCACATACATACAAACATACATACATGCATACATACATGTGAAAACATAACTCACCTAGCACAGTCAGATAAAAAAAATAAAATACGTGGTTAATCTAACCTGAGCAAATATATATTAGGGAATAGCAAACACAGAGATAAACATGCAGAATCGAAGTGCCCATTGACAGACGAGATAATAAGAACTCAAACAAACAAGCCAATACAAAGATAAGATGAATCGCCTCAGCTTTTAACACACACTGCCCAAGGGAAGGAGATAAAAAGAATACAGCTGATAGCAATCAGAGCTAGTGATAAATAACTTTTATTACAAGAAACAACTAGTGATAAACATGTATCCATGCGCAAGAAAGAAAATATGGGAAAAGGCGCAAAAGCGGAGGGTACAGCATTTAAAGAGCAAGGAAAAATGCAAGAAGCACGTAGAAAGGCTTGCAAACGTCAGCTGGATATATTTCATAGGAAACTCCCAAAATTTTTAACACACTAGAACAAAAAAAAGAGTTCAACAAAGATAATTATAGCGGATTACGACACACCATCAGCAACAAGAGGTGCAATCGTAAATAAACAATAAATGGAAAGACACTGGGGCTTACAGTTAGCACAGGCAAGCCTGACAGCAGAGGTAGCTGCAGACAATAAAAGGAATAAAAAGAATAAAAATATCGTAGAAAACACCACTACGGCTGGAGAAGTACCAAGCTAAGAGAGCAAGAATAAATCAAACGAAGAAAGCAGCCAAGAGACTCACGAGCACTGACCAGCTTTACCATGTACAGTCGAATCAAACCGACTGACACCTAAAAAAATGTGCCAGAAGAAGCTTCTTATAAGAAAATATTTAGCAACGCAGAGCGCGTAAGTAATGCACCAGCACACGGATACATACAAGAGCGCCAAGAGGAAGATGCTGGATTAAACGAGTATCTCCGCGATACTTGACGACACAATAGTCAATTTATAAGTAAAAGTTTGGTGTCAATCGCAAAGATTTTAACCATGCTTGGGAAACCAGCATATACATAACAGACGCTATCACGAATCGACAGCGAGCTGCCGCAAAGCATGGACAATAACCGGCAGCCGTTTGACATACCGAAAAGTCGATAACGGACCCAAATAACAACACTGATTTTGTAGACTAAATCAATACCTCACGCGAGAAATAAACGAGAAAAGGGAATTGAATAAAAATAGACATAAAGAAAATACCCGAACGATTATACACAATAACAAGACTAGCGATGACACTGAAAAAACAAAACAAAGGTAGGGAAATAACATTTAGATTTCTGATTAAGAATAAACAAATTAAAACGACTTTATAATAGAATCACAAACAATATAAATAAATGTGTAGAACCCCAAAATATTAAACAAAACGGAGAGCATACCGGCTATCTAACCAGGTAACTGTCAATTTTACAGCCTCATAATCTTATTCAGAATTAATATTTAGACCGTCAAACTAGATTAACAAATATATGATAAGACTAATGAAAACAAAAAGACAGAAGATTTTATGAAAAACAATTAAGAAATATAGGACAAAACACCTCAGGGCAAACAAACTACAAAAACAACTTGCATACGATTGTATCGGTAGTTACATTCCAAGTTTCCTTGCTTATTCGACCCGGATTACAACAGCTATTCAAATAAGCAAGAAAAATTGGAATTAAACGGCGAAAACTTTGAGTCAGACACAGATAGGCAGTTAAACAATGAATAAAATGAAAACACAGATGATGAAAAAATGGAACAAAGGGAAATAAATAAGGAAAAAGAGAATAAAGGAGAAGAATCCACAGAGAAAGCAAGCGAAATTGCATCGTGCCTCTACTTATCCTACCACCACCACCTGATCCTGCAAGCAAACTATATTTCTTGACGTCGGAGGCATGATAATTACAGATCCTCCAAGCAGGCACTTCGAAAAAATACCAATCGATTACTGTCGACCTATTAATGATCCTTCAACAAAAGGCTACACATACATCCTATCGATACAGGATTGGCCAACTCAGTGCATCGTGTTAATGCCAGTACAGAGAGCAACAGCAGAAGAAGCGGTGAAACCCCTAGTAAATTAATTTATAGCATATTACGGATCTCAATATTATATATAATCCAACCAAGGCATTCACTTTACGGAGAGACTTGCAAAATTATTTAAAATCAACAAAAACGGTATTACATTTCTCCACCCTTAGACGAATGAGGCAATAAAAAGAATACATCATACACTGATAGAATATCTGAAAGCGTGTGTCAACACAAATAGTACGTAGGAGGAGCAACTACGCATGTGTATGCATTCTTATAACGTGACAGAGCACAAGACTACATGATACACGAGTTTTAAAATACCTATGGAAGGACAAACATCATATAAGAACTTCATAAAACTAGTAATGACATTTACAAAGATGAGACTGATAACAAACTCATAGTCTCAAAAATACCGACGACTATCAAAAATCAGGTAGGACGCGCAATACGCCACTCAAGTTTTTCTGCAGCCTTCGGATGCATTGCAAAAAATAAAAATTAGGGGAAAAAACAAGAAACTCGACAAAAAAAGCAAGGCACTAGGACCGTAGAACAAATTACACTACAAAAGAAAGTAGCTAAATAAGCACAATTATGAGGTAGTTGTTTACTAAATGTACGGGTAAATGAAATTTAATTATAAATATGAAATAAAACAATTAGCAGCTTGTATAGTTTTTGATATGATACTTATTAACACCAAAATTTCTATCATTGGAAATTAAAAAAAAACCTTTTCACTAAATAGACCAAGCATAGAGACAATATTTAGGTAAATTATTTATGTATGATAAGCAACAAGTATTGTAATAATTGTCAAAAATACGTTTTAACATGAAGAAAAAATCTATGAGTACAATTTAAGAACGAGGTTACATAAAAAAAAAAAAAAAATTGTTAGTAAAAGCAAACTCTATAACGAACAAAAACGATAATGAAGTAATCAAGCAGAGTAAGTTTTACGTATTCGGCAAAACATTTAGAAATAAACGTAAGTTAAGACTAAGTGTTAGTGTTAAAAACCCATTGCTAATTTGAAATTTTTTTCGGTCATAAGATACTGAAATATAATTCCTACGTAATATCCTTGGAAAAGTTTTACCCTTATTCAAATAACCTTTTGCAAAAACAGTCTCAGACACGAAACAACTATATCTCCGATGGCAAATAGCAAGATAAAAAAAGAAATAAATAAAAGCTGTTTTGAAAACACCATATATACAAAGATTTAATACTCTTTTAACGTGTAAAAAACGTAACAGAGCTTCTTTAAAATTAAGAAGGCTCCTCCGCTATCTACATACCTAGTAGGGCAGCTATTAACCTAGGGCACTGTTTAACTTGCTAGTTCTCCTAAAATACTCAACGAATCAGGCCCAAAAAACTTACAGACGTCAGAAGATAAGCTACGGTGGTTCTGGGTCACCTCGTGCTATTGGACGATCTGTTCTGGGTCACCTCGTGCTATTGGACGAGCAGCTCTTGGTCACCACGTGCATTTTTTAATGACTCATTTGGCTTGGAGTAATCAGCGACGATTAAAGATATATTAGCTATGAAATTATACGTATTCCATAAAGGTGCTCGATCTTTACCATAATATGAATTCTGAAAATTAGCATACATACCATATAAAAATGCAGACTGATTTTTTGTTATATCGAGATTGAGATCACCGCAAGGATTATATTGTAAATTCAAATAGAGTTTAACGTTTTTTATACTACAATGATCGAACGTGCTAGTATTAACATTTTACTGACTCTTGCGATTTGTCCGGAAAGCTAATATAACAAAGCGTGGCTTTTCTGATTAATTAGATCGTTTTACCGTTCAGTTGTGTTTCGATGTTGTAGGTAAGAGTGGATATTCATAGAGTTTCAAAGTTTGGAAACTCATGACTATAAACTTACCTTTTTGTTAATAATCGAGTAGACGAATTTTATAAGATTCCTACAACACCACAATAGGCATAATCCATTCAAGTTCAGATACTTCTATCTCAAAGTCTTCCCAGCTTCGTGTTATATCGACACCCGCGCCGTCTCCAGTCACAATTATTGTTTGTGTGACTGCATTCAGATCAGTTCTTGATCTCGTAAGTATATGTTCATTTTTCACGTCAACAACAATCTTGCGATGGTCTTCGGCAAAACCTAAAATCATACTCAAAGGAATCAGGACATCAAAGTAGCCCTGATCAGTTATACTAAGGGCATTTGAAATACCAATTTAACCTGCATTCTTACTTATTGCGCTTTGATAGGGGCTGAGTGATAAATAATTTTTTATGAGGGTCGTCAGGCCTACATTTTTACATTTATCTATCTTAATAGCGTTTATCTCATATCTTATTTCCTCGAATAGGTGGCTAATGGCACTGTTCACCAATAAAGTATTCGTCGTCGTTGCTGTAATATTATCTGCTTCAACTAATTTTCCGTAAATGTGTAGGTAACTGCGAGATGGTAGCGGACATCAATCTTGATGTTAAATTGAAATACGGATTTGATCACTAATGACGCACAATTAGAGATAAAGCAATTTTTTTCCATAAATAAAATAACTCTATTTCTACCCAACCGATTCGAACAAATTTTGTTTTTTAAATAAAGGTAAGATCATAAGGATCACTGGAAAATTAGTCCGAACTGTGGATGGCGCTGCTAGAATTTATAAAAAATGGCTGAATCAACCAAATTTTAGAAAACTTTAATAGCAATTGAAGTATAAACACTTTACACACAGTTATTCTCACCAAAATGAATGAGAAACTATCACCTATATTGCCACGTAAGGAAACAATGCATTGTGAGTCTACATGATATTAGTAAATTCAATATGGCCGCCAATAAACAGTAAAAGAGGTAAATAAAAGGTCCCATTGTTCCATAAATAAAACAACTCTAGTTCTACCCGACCGATTTCGACAATTTTTTTTTTTTAAACGAAGGTAAGAACACACAGATTACTAGAAAATTAGTCCGAACTGTAGATGGCGCTACTAAGAGTCTGTTGGCGGTCAGATCAGCTGTGCGATGAATTTTTTTCATCTTTCTTTCTAATCTTTCTTTCATCTTCGTTAGAACTGTTTGTGTTTTTCAGTGTTTTATTCCGACTTTTTTTACACTTTCAGTAGTCCGTATTACTGTTTTAGTTTCACTTTCTTTCTAGAAGTGTCGCATGTTGAGTCATAGTCTTAGGTTATACACGTGTTTACCTTCGACGCGCATACAAGTGTTTTTATGACCGATGGTGTGATTTAAATTTTTTACCTCATCTTCAGTTTATATTCTCTCGACTGCTGCTGTATCTGTAAAGTTCGCCTATCTGTAAAACTGTAACGAGAATCAGCACAATGCCCAAAACAAAGCTAAAAAAATCACGAGACACCGGCATTCGCAAAGATCGTTGTTTTAATCCCTTCGATTTGAAAAGTCGTCCAACAGAAACTGCTTCTCAATTACGAAGAGTGAGTTAAAATCAACTGTAAAAATAAGTGTAGAAATAACAACAGAAACTTTAAAACAAAAAACGAGTCAGTGGGTGATTGGGCACCCAACTATAAAGTTATACTTCTTTAATATTTTTCCATTCAATAAATAAACAATCATAAAGAATATAGTATGTAGGTAAGAGAAGTACAGAGTTTAGCTATGGTACGACGTGCGGCCAGGCTAGCTAGTAAGAGACTGCCCGCTTTCATCAAATCTTCCAATTATTTCAAATAACTTCCTACACTGAAACTATCTCTAATGTCGCGCTTACACTTGCCACATACGCTCACACACTTATTCTTAGTCCCGTATATAATATCCACAATATATATATAGAAGGCTTAGAAAATAATGAAAAATCATTTACATTAATAAATGTTTATTAAATCATATAGAATAGATAATGAACATATTTTTAATAAAATATGTAACAAACACGCAAGGGTGCAGCTCTACACAGGACACCGCTACACAAGTACTATACACCTTATAACTGTATAATAAAGTGTTTGCATATGGTATAGAGTGCTTGTGCAAAGTTGTACGGAGGAAAAAAAAAAAAAAAAGGGGCGTCACGTGTGACACACGGCAGAAGTGAGAACATTAAAGGTTATTAAATGTGTACAAATGTATTAAAAGAGAGAACGAGAGCCAGTTAGTGATAGATAGGAGATGGAAGTCATGTGTGTAAATATCATGGCAAGTAAAGAAAACTATACGTGAGATGCAATAAATTTATTCTAAAAGAAAAGCAACTTAAAAATGTTAGTCTTTTTCAAGTTATGTTGTTTTCAAACAATATAAAAAATTACTTCTTAATAAAGTATGCATGTCTGCATTGAATTGTAAAAATTGTTTCTTTCGACCTATCTTGCTTACCCGTCGAGATATAGAATATTTTTTGTTTTCTAAAGGTTGTGCTGCCATAAAATTGTTTTGGAATAATTTGTATGCATTTGTATTCATGTCTGAAACGTGTTGTAAATTTTTTTGAAATTTTTTTTCCTCTTTTTTACCAAGACATACCAGGAATTAGGAAAATCGAGGTTATGACGTAACGTCGACTAAATTCGCTCTGTTCGTCCGACTTTACATTTATTTACCATTAAGGATGACGGTAAAAATTGTTATTTTTAGCCTATCTGGCTTTCCGATTAAGATATTTCGTATTTTTAAATATTTTGAGGTTATGTGTGCACAAAACCGAAAATAATTATTTTTGCATATTTGTTATGATTTTCTGAACATGCTATTGATTTTTTCAAAATATTCCCATATCAATTCGATGTAGATACATCCAAAACACTGGATATTGCCGTTATGTTTTTACATCACAATCACGTCTCTATTCATGCTTCGCGATGATTTTTTTTTCCCTTTACAAAACCCATAAGAATTGTTATTTTTAATGTCGCGTATTTTCAAATAGTTTGAGGTTAAGTCATAATAACAACCCGTTTAAGAAATAATGGGCATCTGATCGATCTGCTGAGCCTAAAAAATTTTTTTTGTAATTTTTTACTGTATTTAAATAAAAATAAGAACAAGTCTTTGCATGTGTGTATTTCACATACATGCGCTTACACTTACACACATTTACACAGACATCCACACGTACGTACATACGTACACACAAACACACTAAACACACAGTATACATAATGCACTATACATTGACGATATAAGTATATATGTAGCGGAATCTCAAGCCGAACGGTGAGACTAGAGCGGTCACACCGATCCACTTATGTTGCTTAACATTGAATTAATTTTTGAAATAATAAGACGCAATGGAAAGAATCTTTTTTTTGTTATTTTTTTTTTTTATAGCGGGAAGGAGGAGATCTTCTAAAGACGCCTTCACGTGCACACATGGCTACCGTAGAGGTAGTGTCGGATTCACCTTGGCTTATAATGTAATAACACTTACGTGATGCTAATCATCACGGGCGCTTACCGACTAAAACTATCCTTCCGAAGAGAGAGCTTGTCCGATGGACTATTTCTCTGATATAGGTGTTGAAATAGGAAAGAAGAGATAGAAGCAGAGAAATAGTGGAGAGATGAGAAATAACGGCGAAGTTCGATGGCCGATCATGAGACCAAGGGAGGAACTTGGTCGGTACTATACGCATCAAGGCGAAACTCGGAATATTGAGGTGTTGAAGTAGCCTTAAGGGACGACGGAAGAGAGAGAGATAAGCACATCCTGGTCAGGCTTCAGATTTATGAGCGAAGAGAATTCACTCATAGATCATCAGCCCAGCCGCGCCGATAGTTGCAGGGCCGATAGCAACTCCCCCAGATTAACTGGCCCAGGGGTTGAAGAGACTTTGCCGGTGACCCATTTACCAAGACGATGAGCTTCTGGCTTCCCTGACGGAAATTGGCTTGGCGCCTACTGCCAGCGGCAACCCACCGACTCAGCGTCAGGGCGCGCTGACGATTTCCCCAAGGAGGGATTTTGCGCCCCAGGTGTCCAGGCATCATCAGGAGAAACTGCAGTCGGTCCGCTAGAATTGGGGAGAATGTATTTTCGGTGCCACGGGTACTTTTCCTACCGAAAAAGTCCGAGAATCGAAATCCCCGAAAATTTTTCGACGAGAATCGAACCCGTTTTTCCTCGAGTCTGTCAGGCTAGGAAGCTAGCACGCTAAACACTAAGCCATCGAGGACTCCCTTGCAATAAAAAGCAAATAATTTATCCATAGAATCTGGTATGAATTAACTAATAATAAAAAAAAGGTATGGCTCTCTCTTTCTTTACCCATGCCTGTACGTACGGTAAAATAATGTAAAACTTTGCTTTTAATGTTTCGAAAAAAATTGTTTGATTAAGTAAATAAAATAAATAATTAATTAATAATTACAAAAACAATTTTATTAATAAATAGTAAATACAAATTGTAAATTAAAAATACGTCATGAACCACATTATAAGAGGCAGTAAAAAAATTCACTTCCCGTATGCATTGAATTCACTTCCGTTACATATTTCCAAATCCACTTCCGTTACACATTTCAGAGAGAGAGGGAGTGTTGAAATCGTTGATTTTCCCCCCTGCATAACGCGCCTATAGAAGTATAACTTCAAAAATATGTGATTCATATCGTCTCGGCTTCAAGAACATGAAAGAAGAAAGTGAAGCAGAGAATATGAATTGCCAAGCTGAATCCGACCAAGAAAACAAGAATTGCCAAGATGAATCGGTAACTATGTGAAACCTAACCTGCATGCTTAAAAGAGCTTGTGTGTATAAGTTGATTCGTAAGGCCGCAGCTGCATCAGCACGTCCGCCAGCGTTTGGGTAGCGATACTATACTCTGCTCTTTTAATTCTCTTAGCAAGTGAACTTTTTTAAGCTTATCGAGTCTATTTACTTTACAATTTTTCGGTATTTAGTCGTTATAGATAAAATTATTTTTATTTTTTTAGCCAGAAAACAACGACAGTATGTCAATTGGAGAGTCGGATCCAAACATTGGCAGCGATGGAACTTCTGGATTTTCGGGTAATAATGATGAGTTGTTGGACGATCGAATCGATATTTTGAATAAAAGTTTGAGTAGCAATGGATCTTCGCCAAAAAAAAAAAAAAATTGACGCGAAAGACATATGCCGAGGTGAAAGTTGAAAAAATAGCTAATGTAATCAAGACACAGGTATTTCAAGTCAATTATGATGGTCCCGATGAAATGGATGATGATGACGATGATACGTCAATTTTAAGAACTCTACAAGAATGCCTTCATGTTTTTAACGATCGCGCACATAAAATTAAAATTTTGACTATACTTAGACATTGGTCCTATCAAAAAAATCGTACAGAATTTTCCAACCGTCACTTGTCACATGATTTCTGTTGCAAAGAATGTTCCGAAAGAAAACGGAATATTAAGTGACCCGAATCCAAAACATCACCCATCGTTGCCTACAGAACATGTTGATAGTATAATTAATTTTTATCAGTCGGATGACAGCACTCAGTTGATGCCAGGCAAAAAGGATTACATTTCTATAAAAATGAATGAACAAAGAATACAGATGCAGAAACGATTGTTGTTGAATAATTTAAAACAATTGTACGAGTTATTTAAGATAAAATTTCCCGATGTTACCTGTAGTTTTTCAAAATTTGCCTCTCTTAGACCGAAATACTGTGTATTGGCTGGAGCATATGGCACCTATTCAGTCTGCGTTTGTCAAATACACGAAAATGTTAAATTATTAATCGACGGAGCGAATTTGAAAGCAATCACTGTTAAATCAGAACAGCCCATTAAAGATTATCGTGATTGCTTGTATCGTATGATGTGTGTTGAACAATCTATATATTGTTTTTTAGGTGAATGCAAGAAGTGTCCTGGGATAGCGAATCTTATCAACCAATTAGAAAGAAATTTTGATGAAAAAATGATTGACAGTATAAAGTACAGACAGTGGGTAACAAGTGAAAGGACTACTTTGGAAACGCT
>JAPYYV010017817.1:0-10829 GCA_030522625.1 Copidosoma aretas | reverse complement strand
ACCATATATGGTGATTCGTGGTGTTAAAGATAATAAGTTTAGTTTGGATTTTTGCTAACTTATAAAAACCGGACAAGCCCAAGAATATTCAGAAGTTCTGACGTCATACCACGTGACATCAGTTTGAATATGACTATAGAGTTTCAATAAATTAGTATAATTTTATCCAAAAAAAAGAAAAAAAAAAATTTAGAAAACCGGCCAGTTCTCTATTGCTTGATCTTGCTTGATCTTACTTATTCATGTTCATCCAACGATCAGATAGTAATTCTGAAACCGATTTTTGAACATATCAGCCAGGGTCGCAGAGTGAAACTTTGAGATCCCGTGCGTAAAACAGATCGTATTGAACTTTAACGATTTTTCTCCTGTATCACACAAAGCGATAATGATCACACTGATAAATTTCCGAATACCTCTTTTCCTTCAAACTACAAAAGGGCGACTTTTCGCGAACTCGCTCGTGTACGCGGAAGTGCCGATAGGACGGCGGGTGTGGGTGAGTGGGTGGGCGTCAGTCCCGGTGGTGGAGTACAGCATTCTTGGGAGTGGGGAGGAGGCAACCGAGCAATCCGAAGCCAGCCGAGCGAGCACACACGAGCGGGTGGCTCTTATCGATCTGCGTCACTGCAGTCGCCGTGCCGACAGCTCGAGCGCCACCTCCGCACACATACCACAAACCACGCGTACACACATATTGCACGTAATACACCCGCAGTCGCGTATACGTGTAATGCTATTCCGCGCGTATATCATCCAAAACTGCAGGCTGCAGGTGGTTAGGCAGTGGCGGTTAGGCTAGTACGCGCGCGCCGGTGCTTTGGAGCTTTTGTCTTATGAACGCGGAGAACCTGCATCTATATATTTGGGGTGATAGTGGTGATACCCAGTGCTGTGTACACTGCAGGCTCGTTTGACAGTGCAGCCACGTGACTGGCGTTCGATTTCCGCGCTTTTGTCTCACGTCATTGGTTACGGATACTGATGGGTCGGTAAAGGCGCAGAGATTAGTGCCATATTACTAGTGCGGAGAAAAGCCGTCGCCCGGAAAAACCGCGCCGGGAACGAAATACCCGACCGCCGCAAGCTGGAGGACGAGGTCGAGCAGGGCGAGGTACTCGTACTCGTACATGGACCGGTAGAGACAGTCGTTGAGCGCCGCGAAGAGGCCCTCGGTGCGTATCTCGCGCTGGGATATCATGTCCAGGTGGTGCCAGGGCAGCACGGTCACCAAGCCCTGGGCCTCGTAGTACCTCAGCGCGCAGCCCGCCTCCTCGCCCAGCGTGTCGTTGTACAGGGTCACGTGGCTCGCGCCCAGTATCCGGTGCAGCTCGATGAACTCGACCAGCTGCAGGACCTACGGGCCAGGGTGGATTTGTTCGTTCGTTTCATTATCAGTTGCGGGCTGTTTTCAGTCGGGCTGTGTAGGGTTTTTCCGCCCGGGGTAAAAAAAGTTGCGCGAATTTTTGCCGCAAAAGCGACCGTACGGTTGTGACCACGACGAATCTTTACCATAATCCTGACATCGTAGTTTTTTACCGCGGAGCAGGAAAATTCATCGCGGTTGGCTGTACTTTTCATACTGAAGTCGCGGTAATTATTTTGATGATTTGTCAATCGCTTCGTTAGTACGGATTTTTACGTTATTCGGGTTATCGATAAAATAAACATCCGATCGACTGTTGACGTCAGGGGAAAGATTACCTGTAGCTTCGCGGTAAAAATTATAGCCTGGATTAATTATTTTTCTGCTGCGTAAAAAAAAAAAAAAATAACCCGAAGCTATGGAAAAAGTTATGATCAAGATCTGTCCGTTTCTCTGCAGTGAAAATTAGTGTAGCTTTTTTCTACAAGTACATAAATATCAGCTGGGTGAAGGGAGGTTCCAGGCATACCCTATTGTAGTCGTAATGGAGCGGCTTGACGCAGACCGCAAGGGGCTTTCGCTCCTTCCTCCGACCGGCCGGCCTGTTCTGGACGAGTATGCGATTCGCCGGTGTGTTCGTCGGACGCGCCACGATGCTCACAGCCTCGGGCACTCGGTCGGCTGCGTTTGGGGGTGGCTCCTTGGGCAGAGGGCAGATTACGAAGCAGGCGCTGTACTTCAGGTTCCAGTTTTCTCGTATAGCCTGGGTTGTAATTCAAAGTTTTCAATTTTTTTTTTCGATATATTTTTTTCTTCGATATTTTTTTTAACATCGAGGGAAAAATTACTCCAAACTGGGAATACATTTTTGGCTAGGTATTTTATTGTCTTAAATGGTATTTAAATAACGCCCAAGTGTGCCATGTATCTCTCTCGGCAAGTCTGAGTAGGATGATTATCCGAGTATCTACTATTCAACTGAAAGTTTTAATTTGTTTGCAGAAAAAATATATGTTTGTCCATCACGAATTCTAAAAAAAAAATCTCCCTTAAATTTCATTCCAAGAATTTCTTCGAAACAAGAAAAACACGAATGCCCAAAAAAGTAGCTTCATTCTAAAATAATTCAGATAGTGTAGCCCCTTTAAAACGCGTCTGACTAAAATTGATTAGTTCTACTTAAAATTTCTGCCCGTATAGAGAGCGTATATATTATTGATTATTATGTTATTACAATGCATATTTACTCATTGGTTTACTTACTGAAATCATAGCTTGATTAGAAACATAATTTGAGATTATTTTTATTATGAAATTCAGATATAGATATATTTCCTTTAAAGTACGTCTGACTAAAATCGATCTTTTCTACTTGATATTCGATGAATGGAGATCATCCATTTTATTTATGTAATAAAATCATTTACTCGTTGAAAAATTCTGGATTCATGGCTAAATTTAAAACATAGTTTACTATTATTCTTATTGTGAAATTCGGATAGAAACATATTTCCTTCAAAAGGCTTCCGACTAAAATTGATATTTTCTACTTGATATTATATAAATGTAGATCAGCCATATTATTCATTCATTTAAATGACGATTTGCTGATTAATCTGTAGGTGCTAGAACTATGGCTCAATCACTAGTATAGTTTACTATTACTCTTATTGCAAAATTCGGATACAGGCATGACCCCTTGAACACGTGTCTGACTTAGATTGATTATTTCTGCTGGTTGTTTCTATCCGACTAGAGAGCGTACATACCATTGATTAATATTTTATTACAATGCATATTTACTCATTGGTTTACTTACTGGAATTATGGCTGAATTAGAAACATAATTTATACTTATTTTTATTATGAAATTCGGATATAAATATATATATATATTTTTTTTTATTTTATATTATCCTGCTATACTTCCGGCTCCTATGTAAGGGCACTACTCCGGGCACTGAGCAGTTGGGAAAGGGAAGGGATGAGGGATGGGAGGCCTCTCCATAACAGGGAGGGGGGTAGGGGGTAAATAGGCAATTTTGCTGCGAGAAGGTCGCCCACCCCTTCACGAGGAGCATTACGGGGAATATAAGCACATGTGAAAAATCACAGAGGTGCTTGCTCGAAAAAGTCGCTCTGGCCGGGAATCGAACCGCGGTCTCTCGCGTGCCGACCCACAGCCTAGCTGACTGAGCCACCGCGCGCTCATTGTATAAATATATTTCCTGAAAAACGTGTCTGACGAAAGTCGATCTTTTCTCCTTGAAATTCGATGAATGGAGATCATCCATATTATTTATTTATTAAAATCATTTACTCGTGGTCCAATTCTCGAAATATGGCTGAATCACAGGTACAGTTTACTATTATTCTTATTGTGAAATTCGGATATAGACATGACTCCTTTAAAACGCGTCTGAATTAAATTGATTAGTTCTACTTAAAATTTCTGCCCATACAGAGCGTATATATCATTGATTAATATTTCATTATAATGCTTATTTACTCATTGGTTTACTTACTGGAATTATGGATTAAATGGCTTGATTAGAAACATAATTTGAAATTATTTTTATTCGGAATTCAGATATATAGAAATTTCATTTAAAACGCGTCGGACTAAAATTGATCTTTTCTACTTGATATTATATATATGGAGATCAGGCATATTATTCATTCTATATAATGTCTATTTGCTCATTAGCCTATAGGTACTAGAATTATGGCTGTATCACAAGTATAGTTTACTAGTATTCTTGTGGTAAAATGCGAATACAGACATGACCCCTTAAAAAGGTGTCTGACATAAATTTATTAGTTCTACTTGATATTTTTTACATTGTTGATAACTAGATATTTCTATCCTAATAGAGTTCGTCTATATCATTGATTAATGTGCGATAACAATGTGTATTCACTCATTGGTTTACTTACTGGAATTATGGCTAAATTAGAAACATAATTTATGATTATTTTTATTATTAAATTCTGATATAAATATATTTCCTAAAAACGTGTCTGACTAAGGTGGATCTTTTCTACTTGAAATTCGATGAATGGAGATCGTCCATATTATTCATTTATTAAAATTATTTACTCGTTGGCTCATTCTGGAATTACAGCTAAAGTAAAAATGTAGTTCAATATTACTCTTATTGTGAAATTCGGACACAGACATGACCCCTTTAAAACGCGTCTGACTAAAACTGATTAGTTCTACTTAAAATTTCTGCCTATATTGAGCCTATACAATTTTGATTATTATTATTTTGCAATGCATATTAACTTATTGGTTTACTCACTGGAATCATGGTTGAATTTGAAACATAATTTATAATTATTTTTGCTATGAAATTGGGGTATAAGTACATTTCCTAAAAAACACGTCTGACTAAAGTCGATCTTTTCTACTTGATATTCAATAAATGGAGATCATCCATATTATTTAGTTATTAAAATCATTTACTCATTATCCAATTCTGGAACTATAGCTGAATAACAGGTATAGTTTACTATTATTCTTATTGTGAAATCGGATACAGACATGACCCCTTTAAAACGCGTCTGACCAACATTGATTATTTCTACTTGAAATTTTAATCTGAATAAAGGTTGTCCGTATAGTATGAATTGATGCATCATTTAAATGTTCATTTACTCGATGGCTTATAGAAATAATGCCTAAATTAGGAGTACTATCAACTATTACCTTATCGCATTGATTTATACCAGTAGACTTTAATTGTTTGGAAAGAAATATAACGTAGAATTTGATTATAAGCATCTTTGTTCACGGCGAATTTGTTTTGAAAATAAAATAAAAAATCAAACTACGAATAGGCTCAAATCTTTAAACTTATGCACATAGTTTGATATTATTTTTATTCAGTTCCACATTCAGCACCCACACATATGTTACCCAAACGACAGACCACACGACCCACCTTAACTTTGGCCGCAACGGCAACAGAAGTGGTAATGTTGTTGGAATCCTTGACTAAATACCACAGCCTGCACCAAACTCTCTCTGAGCCCCTCGTCTTTGTAGCACCAATGACTCTCACCACACCTGGACCGCCTGGGTTGCGGCTTGGGGCGGTACCACTGCCTACTCTCTCGTCGTAGTACGCAGAGTATACGAAAAATTTGAACCTGAAGAATATCGAGTGAATGCTTTTTTTTATTGCTTCCTCGTGTACGGATGTTATGGGTTGAATCTATTCAAAAGATTCCAATTTTATTTTTAATATAGAATAAGGTGTAAGGAAATGCTAAATAACACACAAAAAAGAGTGGCTTAAATGGCTAAGCTCGTCGTTTAAAAAAACTTGACAATTGATTAATACTCTTTTCAATATTTAAAATTTACATTATAATTTGTATTTATTTTTCGAAACATCTCATTTTCAAAGCCAGCAACGGAATTATGAATAAACTGTAGAATCAGAAGCACTTTCCTGATGAAAAGCCGTAATGAAATGACGCTGTCGCCATCGCACGTGTTTTAAAATATCGCGTGTCATGGAATTCACGTATCAACGAAAATGTCGCGGGTTTAATGACAAGTCAGATTTATTCTACCAAAAATAAATAATATCAGTGCCCAGTGGAAAATACGTTATTCACGCGATGACGTTTCTAGACGAAATTGTCATATAAATTCATACTTGAAATGCATTCACGCTTTTGTAAATTCACTGGGAAAATGAAAAAAATTTAATACACGTTGACAACACATCATTACGGTAAAAATTAGAATTTTGCATGAATGATTCTTTTTGGTCCGTCAAGTACATCATTAAAAAATTTGGACGTGTACTTTTATTTTTTCGCATAAAAAAAATTGACGGAGAGCACATCAAAGTCCATGGATGGGGGATCAAAGATATAATATTTCATGTCTTCATGATATCATAAGCCCCCACTACTGGACTTTGATGGACTTTGATGCGCCCTATCTCCATCAATTTTTCTTCATGCGAAAACCGAAAATATACGCGTCTAGTACTTTTTAATAATCTACTTGAAGATTAAATATAATTTTTCATACAAAATCCTAATGTTTATCTGTTTATGCTTGCCGTAACTTCGTTCCAGGAGCTGAGACATCTCAAGCAGTTGCCCAGCTATTATAACACTTTTAGTGCGAATTTGCGCGATCTGGGCTCTATAGTTTATTTTTTCTTACAATTTTCCCAATTCAATTTCATTTTTTTCGAGCAGTGACCTCATTTACCCGATGACGCTCTCGCACGTGTGGCATATTGAGACCTTAACTCGGCTAAAGCGCCGAATATCCATGCAATCAGGTATGGGGTCAATTTAAATATCCGCCCACATATACATACAGCTATAACATCAGAGTGCACTGAAGCGTATAATGCAGGTATAATAGAATCCCGTCAACGTATCCACTTGCCTCCAAGCTTGGATGCAATATACATAAGGCGACGGATTTCGAAAGCTGTCAAAGAAGACTTTCTTAGATCAGCACCATCCATCATCCTAGTCTCATTACTCATACATTGTGGTAAATATTTGAAGCTTCTAAAGTAGGCTCTAAAGTTCGTATCCCAATACTGGACCATCGAGCAGATAATGCATTATTCAGAGTATTTCAATGATACATCGGATTGTGATCAGATGGAATTAAAACAAATAATTTTTCTAATGGCAACATTTTTCATGTAAAATCGTTGATTATCTAATTGTTACTTTTTAAGATATCTGTGAGGAACGTGTTTCACGTCTCCGATATTTAGCTGTAGAAAAAAAATATTTTATTTTGCATTCATTAATTAGTGTAGGACTCTACTTTTGAACGCTTAATATATACGATGACATGAATTTAAATTAAAGTTTCAATTGTTCACTTACATAGTCACAAACAGATAGCTCAGAGAAAAAGATTATTTTATACTTTTTAGTTCGGTAAGTGAAAACTTGTTTACCAATATTCTTATTCAAACAAATCTATTCAGCCCATCGAAACAATATTCTTTTATAAGTATTATGTCAACGCGTGTTCTACTGGTCATTCGAGCAGTAACCGGGGCCATAATTATTTTGCGCGAAAATTTTCCACACTAGCGCATGATTACCGACTATCGATCGAACTTTGATGCCCAAACATCAATATTCATAAATGGTCATCAAGTATTCATGTATACAATTCGAATATACCCTATACTGATCCGAACACTATCGCTAGCCGCGTTCACCGAAGCTATTACAACGGACCGAAAGAAACAACAAAATCGGCGTTCTTCGGCACAGCACAAAAACTCCCTGCACACAGGAGGATTAATATCCTTTTGGTGAAATTGCAGTGGAGCTCGGAGCGGCCTCGAGTTCAACTTCGACCGGAAAACCGCGGCGGGTTCGTTAACGGCGAACAGTGTTTTTTTCCCACGTTCACGTGTAGTTTATTACGTATAACACCCGATAACCGAGCCAAGGGAGAGCGGGAAAGGGGAAAAAACCCGCTCGGATGGTCCGCGATGCACATCTTCCCGTTCGTGCAGCGAGGAAAAACCTGCCTCCGTCTCTCTCCTTCGATCAGAAGCGCCGACCCGCGGCGGCGAATCAATGGAACCACTCGCCACTTTTTTCCCCCGCCGCTACCGATGGCTTCCCCCTTTTTTCACGCTCCCTCCGCGTACACTGCGCGTATACGCGCGCGCGGCGAAAGATCCATTCCCAACTTTGCTCCGCGCCTCGAAAGAAGCGCGGGTGATGCGATCGCGCATCGATGCCGGGACTGTTTGTTCCCATCTTTCGAGTCGTGGGTGGGGATTTATTTTATTCTCGCGGGGGGGGGGGTGTTGTTTCGGGCGGGGGGGGGGGGGGGGGGGGGGGGGGGGGGGGGGTGGGTGATTAAAGGTCAAGTTCGTTGGTCCGTTCGCGGGTCTGGAATTTAGTTCCGTTTTGAAATTTCCCGTGTAGATTGTAATGTTGGATGAGAAGAAAATTGGTTTATACGCACATCCTCGCCATTAGTTGCGATTTTAACGGAGCTGCAAAAAATCTCCTTATCGAAAGAAATCTTGGTGATTGAAAAAAATTAGGGACCGATTTGTCTGTTGTCATATGAACCGCAATAAGTTAAAGAAATGTGATCCCTGGATCACCATTTATAATCGATTCAACTGTAACTATGATTTTTTATTAGAACATTTTAGTTTGTTTCAAAGACGTAAAGGGTGATAAACTCCTGTCCCTCAATCTGTATCCTTATTTCATACGACCATCTCCACTTTTTCACGATCAAGTGATATCACGTACAGATAGGTTGATAGGGTGAATGGCCCCTATATCCATCAGTTTGGTTCATTATTGCTCGATGTAATTCTTTCAAACCTACATACAATGTTATTTGAGCACCGAATGAACAATTCTACGATAAAAATTAACGCATACATTCGATTGCAATTACAGCTGAAGCCGGGTAAACGAATGAATGTACCTGGTTTTGGTGACGGGCAGCCACTCGGCGTGCGTGAGCCTAAGGTTCTGATCGAGCAGTGGCAGTTGCGGCAAGCTCGGCAAGCCATTCGGATCGGCCGGTATCGCTGGCGCGGGCGCCCCGGCGACTGGCTCCTCCCCGCGAATGAGCACGTTCAGGTGCTCCTCGAAGCCGCCCTTCAGGCTTGGATAGTCCTCCGGCTGTGAAAAATTGAGTGTTGCAGAACGGATGATTCGAAAAAAAAAAAAAAAATTTGTTTGGAAGCTAAAACACCTGTTGGGCGCACCGTTAATACGAAAACTAATGTGCAAAGTATCCTGAAGTATTTTTTAATAATTAAAAAAAGCGGACATCTTCAACATTTTTCAAACGTTTGTAAAACATGTTTTTAGTTTTTCAAAAACATTTCTGGGTTTTGTTTTCAAACATTTTGAAACGTTATGTACGCTTAGGGATACTCGTGTGGGGCAGATTAAAAATTGTCTGCTCTGAAATTTTCGGACCCTTAGAGGGCTGGTTCGAACTTCAAAACGTAATTCAACGTCTCAGTTTTTTTCTCAGCTGATGGAAAAAAAATGTGTTTGGAAGAAGTTTAAAGTTATATTGAGGTACTTGGCTGGTTATACCAAGCGCCCTTTTAAATGACCGACTTGATTTTTTAACGCATGCGGGAATTTCAATTAAAACGGCCAAAGAAACGCTTAATGCGGATCAAAATAAATAAATAAATGTATATTTTCTCCAGTATCAGAAAAATTGTCCTACTGGATGCCTTTCATTCTAAATGACTTTTTTTAGGGGACTATTCAAACTTCTTCACAAATCCGTCATACTTCGTAAGAGCCTCTATATACACATTATGTATGTCGTGTCGAGTTGAATAAGCTGAGCCTTTTGAATTCCAGCAGTTCAAGGTAGAAAGTCTGAAAGGAATGGCGCGAAGAAGCCAGCGGTCTTTTCCCTATTCAAAGAAGACATGGAAATAAAAAAGGACTTGGTTCACCGCTTCAGGAAGATTGCGTTAGCTTTCATCGGAAAGCTCGAGCCGCTGCACGGATTGAATCGGAGAGTTTTATTCCACAATTGCGCTCCTATTGGTGCAACGTTTGTTAAAAAATCGAAAAAATATGTCAAGAACAACGGTTCTTTTGGTTATGTGTGGCACCAACTGGTACAATCATAAAAAATACACAAGAGTTCCAAGTATGTTTGTTCTTTTCTGCAAGATGCAAAAAAATGTGCTGCCCTCGTCTTGGAACATGATAAAAATTGCATTCAAATATTTAAATAATTTTTTTTTCTTGTTATTTTGACATCCAATCATTATGATAACAATTTCTGACCGCAATATTCTGACAAACCTAAAAATTTTTCAACATATTTTGACCATTGAACCGCGAGAAATAAAATAAAAATCATGTTTCCTGCATTTCATAGGGAATACTGACAAACATTTTCCCACAAAAGAACGAAAAACAAGATTAAGGATATTCCACCTCTTGAAACCGAGGATATTTTTTCAAGTCGACGATTCTTCTTACCTAACTTGACGCCAAATATCCAACACAGAAAATTGTTCTCGTAACGATAAAATTTAATTTTCAGAACACGAGGCTTTACCGAATCCTCTGTGACTTCTTCTCTCCTTAATCTGTACCATCGCAGTTCCACGTTAGTTTTAATGTTTGAAACGCAACCTCAATTAAACTCCCACCGACGAAACGAAAAACTCCCACCCGCGCAATAATACCGCATCTTCCCTCGCACTCGTCGGATATACCGCTCCCAAATATCCCACCCTCGAGCCCCTCAGCCCGGAAGAATTCCCAGCTAAACGAACAAAAGTCAAAAGCAATCCCAAAGAAGCATCATCCTCCGCACCCCCGCGCTCACACGTACAAAACGCGCGTTCCAGCATCCAGCCAGACTCATCTCCCTCGCTCTAACGAGGAATTGAAAAAAAAAAAAAAAAAGGGAAAAAGAGGGGGATTAATA